>VRLP01003198.1:0-68985 GCA_009660295.1 Lophius piscatorius
TGTGTGTGTGTGTGTGTGTGTGTGTGTGTGTGTGTGTGTGTGTGTGTGTGTGTGTGTGTGTGTGTGTGTGTGTGTGTGTGTGTGTGTGTGTGTGTGTGTGTGCACGACTTTTGACATCTAACCTCCAAATAAGCGATGAGGTTCTTGAGGACTTACTAAACAGATTTATGTCACATGATTCAGACAAAAAAAGTCCAATAAAGCCCAAATAGTTTTTAAAAACATGTTTTACCAGAACAGTTAAGAGATTTGAGACTTAAAGAAGATATTAACGGTGAGCCAAGGTAATTCAAATGGACTGTTTTACATGAAATACAAACTTTAATCATGAAATCATTTTTATAAGTTGAATTTTTCTGGAACTTTTTAAAAACATACTTGACCAAACAGTTTTTAAAAACATGCTTTGACAAACAGTTTGTCTTTTTATCAAGTGCCTAAGATATTAAATTAATTAAATTAAGAAATGAAATGAAAAAAAAAAATAAAAAAATTCCCACAGTTTTATTTTCCTTGATGAGGATATTAAAGGGTTAATGTATCTAAAAACAGTAATGGATATATTCTGACACCACACACACACTCACCAATAGAGTATTAAGTAGCTAATAAAAAGACTCAAAATAAAACAACTTTAAAAAAATTTTTTATTTTAAGTTGTGTTTTTTATAACTTTATACTTAATTTAATTAATATATATATATACACTCTTTCAACTTTGTGAGGTTGTTGAATGAAATGCATGTACCTAAATCCCATCTAATTAACATATCTATGTTAGAGTTTCAAACTAAAAACACTTTGGAAACTATAACCTACATTCAACTGGAGACTTTTAAAACCCTAAAATTAGATTAAATCAACACGACTAAACATTAAGTGAGTTTTATTAGTTTAATTAGTCCAAGTTAACCTGATCATGTTAGCGTTCCCTCAAACCACTTATTTTATTTTCATCTTAATAAGGTTAATAATTATATATAACTGAATTTAGTTTGGTGTAAATTGTTGAATTAACTGGAGTGGATTAGGTAAATTCAACAAACTTTTGTTTTTGAGTGTGCTTGTCTTTTCAACTAAGTCCACTTTAACAAGTTTAACTTCAACTTAAAAGCACATAAGCTGATTGATTTGACTCGATAGTTTCGAGTGAATCGCAGAAAAGAAACAGGACATTCAGTTTGTTCCAGATTGGGAAAGTTTACGCCGAGTTAAATAAAACAACAACAATATGTGACTTTGTTCCACTTCTGTTACTCAGCGTGGTTAGCTGGACTATTTTAAAATCCACGTTTAACAGATAATAATTCAATCATCTGTTGTTATCATGTTGGTAGAACATATCTGTTACTTTTAATTTTAGTATTAATCTGTCTAACAAAACTCAGAAATGGTTGAAGAAGCTACGTTACGCAAACTCAGCGGTTTATTTTTTGAGTCTGGAGCAGGAATAAACCTTGGCTTTGGCCAAAGCATTGAAAAACTCATTTACTCCACTTGATTAATATTGATCGGATATTAAATGCTGAGGTATATAAACAAAAGTTATGTAGCTAATAATAAGGATTATTATAATAACAGTGTCTTTTCGATTATTTTGGTTTCACGAGTCTTTGCGTCCTTTTTTCTTTTTTTTTTGTTCATTTTCAGAAAAGTGATTTGGTGTCTTTTCTTTTTCTCACATCATCCCCTTTTGAAAATTAATGATGTATAATTATCCCATCCAGCATGATTTAGAATAGGTTTTGTTTAAAACACGCCGTGAACCTACTTTCTTCAGACTTTTCTGCTGACTTAAAAAACATTGAGTGCCAACATTTTATTTTTGTAGGGCGTTTATGAATGTAATATCTTAAAAACTCTTAATTTACCAGTAAATGAAAAATGGTGTGTTTCACAGCTCAACCATTTGAAGTTTATAAATTCTGTTTAGCATCTCCAAACATGCTTTGATGTAAAATAAATGAAAAGAATCTCCCGTATGGAATATGACTTTCTCCATAGTCATGGTTGATGCTCCTCAGTGGCCTGTGGTGTCCCCCAGGGCTCCGTCCTTGGCCCCTTACTCTTCAGCATGGACATGCTGCTACTGGATCGTATTATTAACAGGTCAATGAAGCGGCGCACAATTTTCAATAAAAGAAAAAGTGGCTCATTGTGAGGTAGGTGAGCAGGACATTGAAGGGTTAAAGGGTTAAAGGGTCTGCAGTTTCGAGAACTTAAAACGGAACACTGAACTTAATTCACTTTTAATCGATTGATGTTTTGTTTTTTTTATTTAAAAAATGTTGAGTAGTTCTACCAGGCATTATTTTTACGTTCATAAAACTGGCATATTTCGATGAATACAATTTTTCACAAACTACACAACCGGTGTTTAAAATGGTGCGTTCAAAGATTACTCCAGTACCTCGGATTAATTAAGCTCTTATACAAGAATTCAGAGTTTAGGGAACTAAAAAAAAAAATTTGTAAAAATTGGCGGGAACTGGTTTCCTCAGTGGTTGTGAAACCCTGTATGTGATTTGTATTATATTATGGGGATTGGAATGATTTATAAACTGTAAGCAGTGACAGATTCACGGTCTGCTCCATAAACGGAGATTGCATGGACAGATGTAACCAATAGGCGGTACTGTGCCTGTTCTCCATGAAGCTCTCTGCTTCCCCAGCCCTGAGGAGGATACTGTCTCTGCTCTCCAGTTGACCTAAATACAGCATCTCCACCGTCGCTGCAGGCAGAAGATCTCTCAGCCTAAACGAGAGCCTGTTTCTTATTCTGGACTAATTCCTCCTCTCTTCAGCAGAAATTCTTCTGGCTGGATCTCTCGGTTGGGGCTGGAAGTCTCTCTGCGCTCATGGGCTGCGTCGTGGCGGCGGACGAGGAGCAGAGGAACCCCTGACACGCACCCAGACGGGAACATTTACGCGAGAACGATGTTATAATATACCAAAACTGGGATTTTCTTGAAACGTAAAGGAGAAAACCGCGCAGGGGAAGGATTTCATCAGTCAGGATGCTTGAAGATAAAGCTCCGAGGTCGAAGCTGGGTCAGAGAGGTTCGTCGTTCTCCATTGAGAATTTGCTTGGGACTAGAAATAGGAAGGATTCTCCGGAGCGGACGAAGAGTTTCAGATTTACCGTGCACAGCCCGGTGATCTGTCCGGGACTGGAGACGAACCACTGCGAAGTGGTGAACTGGAGCTGGGCACCATCAAACCCAGAGCACGGCACCTCGAGAAGTGAGTGGCTCTGTATGCATCCCAAACTTTAAATATTGCTATCGTTGGTGGATTTCGGCTGACGGTGTTGGATCGTGATTAAAAATAAAAAGACTCCAAAACCTCTATTTAAATGCATTTTTATGAAAACCTCCCAAATCCGTGCGTAAAAGTCATGGATTCTGGTTTCCACGAGGAAACAAGGAGCGTTTATGTTCATTACCCTGTCCTCCCTGTATATAAAAACACAAAATGATCATGATAGAACGTGTCTAACATCCACACACACACACACACACACACACACACACACACACACACACACACATCTCACCCCGACGCTTCAATCGGAACAGCAGAAAAGCCGCTGGAGCGTGAATTTGCGCACTACTGGAACAAAATGCGTAAAGAGTCAGATTTTTTTGTCTATCGATGGGTTTTAATGAGCAGAAATGGAAGTTAGGGTTTTATTTTTCTCTCGTTCCCTGTAGATCCACCGACGAGCTCCCAGTACTCCCCGTCTTTAACGAGGCGGGCGGAGGAGAGCGACGCGCCGGAGGAGGAGAGGGGGGATGAGAGTCTGACGGATGACAGGGAGGAGGAAGACGCACGCTCCTCTTACTTCTCTCAGGAGGAAGGCTGTGATACAGGTGAGAATAAAGTCATGCATGCCGAAGGTCCCGCAGGTGTTGTGCGCAAGACTCTGCGTGCGTTCTTCTCCTTTCTGCAGGCGGTGTTGTTGTTGTTGTTGTTGTTGTTTACCTCATCCAGAACGTAAAATGTGAAAAGCCTGATTTTAACCCATAAGAAAACCAGGTGACACGAGTGGCACAACCAGTTACGATGGTGTGGAACAGCTACAAATACAGCTTTATCCTTGGTTTTCACTCATTAAGGGCCTATAAGTGATCATTTCTTGTTTTTAAAGATAAGTTCCAAACAATTTAACAGTTATAAAGATTTAAAAGCACGTGTTGTGACGTCACAACTCATTTTTAACAGATCAATATAAAGGTTCTTAAACAAGTTATAGGAAAACCAAATCAGCAGAGTCACAATCTTGATGCATGTTAAAGATGAGTGGAATTCCAAAAAGTACGTAAAAAAAGTTTTAAAGAAAAGAAATATAATCTGATTATTTTCAAAAGAAGGAAAAATGACAGTGAAGCCGGATTTGTTCCGTTTAGCCGCTTTAATCAATCATCAACCATTTTTATTTAAGCAGAAATGGTTCTGGAAAGGTGAACGATATGTTTTTTGTTTTTTTGGAGGTTTTTTTTATATGAATTATTAAGTTATTAGTTGAGTTATTATATTAGTCAGGGGTTCAGATGAGAAAATCCCTTCGACTGAGAGTCAATTTGTTTGAAACAGAAAATATTTTCTACCAAACAAGAACATTTGTTTATGTTACTCACTATAATATCCACAGTTAAGTGAAGTTCGGGTGTTGTGGAGGCTGAATGCGGCCTTTTTGGATTGATTCAACGTAATAAATCTGTCATGAATATTTCAGCATTAATCCAGGATTTGCTCAGCAGATGTATTTTTACATTACCGAATAACTGGCTTGCAAAATAAAGCAAAACATGTCTCCATATTATTCTATTACTGCTGTTAGTGACAATAATCCATCATCTGTCAAATGGGGTTAAATACTTTCAAGGACTGGCAAATATAATCAAAATTAAATGAAAAACCTGCGATTTCCCAATTTTAATGGCTAGTTTTTGTAGCTGTAGCTCAAAGGTCGTGTAATAAAATTATATTTCATGAGGAAATATCATTTGTAAATCATTTTTGTCACTGTTAGCACACCCTGCTATCTAGCCGTGGTTTGAATCTTACTATTTTACACTCCTTCAATTGTCATGATACACATTCTCAGATGACTTTCCTAAGAGATGCAGTGTTTAGCAGTGCTGCTTCACACGTAGAAGGTTCTGTGTTCGCGGCTTTGTGAGAAGTTTGCAGGTCCTCATGTCCGAGCGGGTCTCCTTTGGGTGCTCCTGCTTTCTCCCACAGTCCAAAAATATGCAATATGGGTGAACTGGTGCCTGTAAACTACCCATATATGTGGATCTAAGCATGGATTTCTATTTTTCCGGCCCTGTGATGAAGAAGGTAAGAACCATTCTGGCCCACTGTCAGCTGGGATAGGCTCCAGACCCTCCCTGTGAAAGAGTTGAAGGAAATGGATGGATAGACTCATGAGACCTTAAAGCTGAAACTTTACATTCCATGATATTAAAGCTTCCCAGATACACTTCATCAGAAATTCCCACCTTCTCTTCTCAGGTGACATGAAAGTAGCAAGGAAGAAAAAGACCCGCACCGTCTTCAGTCGGAGTCAAGTCTTCCAGCTGGAGTCCACATTCGACTTGAAGCGCTACCTGAGCAGTTCGGAGCGAGCCGGGCTCGCCGCCTCGCTGCAGCTCACCGAGACCCAGGTGAAGATCTGGTTTCAGAACCGCAGGAACAAGTGGAAGCGGCAGATAGCCGCAGACATGGAGGCCGGCAGCCCCGCCGTCGGCTACGGCGCCCAGAGGGTCATCAGAGTTCCTGTGCTGTATCATGAGCGGGTCGCCACGCCTGTGACTTTGACCAGCCTGGCTCAATTGTCGCCGCCGATGTTCGGCTTCTCCAACACTATCAGCTATCCATTGACTTCCCACTTCGCCCACCCGATGTCGTTCATGACACCACAGATGACCGGACTGGTGTGACCTCACACACTGAGCATACGCGTGGCTCCTTTGACACTATTTAATCACAAGACGCCGCAGAACTATTGCTTTTAATTCAAATCAAGATGATGATAAAGTCGGTTCATTTTGTGTTTAACTGGTTTTCTAGAAACATCCAGACAAAAGCAGGTAGATTTAGATTAAAGGTGGATTATTTCATCCATAGTAAGACGCCACGATCCTCCAATGGCTGCTTTTACAATCAAGACCATTTCTCCCCATTACCAGTTTTTAGACCAGCTTAACTCATTTTGAGATTCAGTGCGAGATGAAGTGACTGGAAGGGATGTTTTCGGCTCTTTAACCCTTTAATGTCCTGCTCAGCTGTTAAATCGAGCTCATTTTGAGTCACTGAACCCGTTTGTAATATTATGACCCAGTGGCTGCATGTATATGCTAAAGAGGAAGGGACCAAGGATGGAGCCCTGGGGGATGCCACAGGTCAACTGGGCTACCAATGGAGGCATAAACTAGTGATAAAGTCCTACGCCTTAAAAAAAAAGACGTAGTAAAGACTTAATTGGACTACTTATGTTGTCTTAAGATCTTTACATATACTAAAAACTTAAAAAATTGAAATTTTGCACAAATTCCAAACAATAAAACTCACGCAGCAATGATTGCGTTTTGCCAACATAAATGATCTATTGAGGCCAACTTTACTATTGTAACTCATTTTGCACAGTTTTTTATTTGATTGAATCTTTTTTCTTCTTTTTATGTAAAAATCCTATTTAGGCCAACAATTTCAAGTTTTTCTTTTTACAGTGTATTTGATAAATATGATGTTTTTTATTGTATTTTTTTTAGCAAATTAAAGCTACTTACTAAACAGAATCATATAACTTGATACAACCAAAGAAAAGTCTAATAAGAGTCAAATAGTTTCCTAAAAAAACTATGTTTTACCAGAAGGTTAATCAGCTAATCTAATAAAACTGACCCTTTTTTCTCATTATACAAACTTTAAATTCTTTTTAAAAACATGCTAACCGAATGATTTCTCATTTTAAGCAAAATTTTTGGTGTCTTTGAGGTATTAAATGAATAAATACCCCCAAAGAAATAAAAAAAATTCAAAGACATAATTTTATCCAAAATGTCTTTTTCTCGGTGAGGACATCGAAGGATCAAGCTGCTCCTCGGAACAACAGGCCTCAAGTGAAGCTCTGCTTTGAGCAGACTTTTCATAGAAGTTGCCTGGATGAGCTGCACATATGGGACTAAATATAGGTCCATTCGAGCTTGGGAAACAAAGCCGCTGCGAAGCCATGACAAATATCCTGCATGACAAATTCAAGATTGTGAAAGAAATATCAACACCCAAGTCAAAGAAAACAGATGTTTGAGTACAGATTAGAAGCAGGAAACTCAAAAGTTTCCCAGACTGGTGATGCGAAGACACAGTCCAGCTCCAAGTATGCTTTCACAGTATAATCTGAGCCAATATGTGATCATTGAATTATCCATTGAAATATTAGCTCATCATTTTACACACCCACAACCCAGAGTTTTCTCATGCAGAGGTTCGAGTTCCGAGTTATTTTGACCCTCTTATAGAGACTGCACATCATTTGGGGGAATATTATGCAATGTAGAGTATCCTCATAGCTGAAAACAAAGAATAGAAACATAAACAACATGTTTGTTTTAGACAGCTGTCAGCACATTATTAACTTTTATTCTTTGACTCGTTTTTATTTAAAGTCATTTTACAATTTTTACACGAATTTATTATTGTGTGAATAAAAGATATGCACCATTTATGTTGTGGTCTCCTCGTTTGTCGATGATGCATTCTCCTACTATTTGCAGAAAGAATGTGTGATTGCTTAGGGTTTGGAGAAAAAAGGTCAAATGTGTGAAAGAGTTTATAAATGCGGGTATTTCCCCTCGTGCAGGAGCTGAAACTGTGTTTTTAAGCTGATTGCTCACGAGTCCAGTCCGCTCAGGAGTTACGTGTCTCCTGGAGCTGAATAAAAAAGATTCAACATTTGCCTTTTGCATCTCATGACCCACTTTGGATACCGAGCAACCCCGCCGTGACGCTGACTCCGGCTCCGACCGGAGCTCGACGGCGCATCACGAGAGCATAAATTTCGATGACAGAAAGAGTGTTTAATGCTACAATATGGCAGCCAGATGTAAATCTGCATACCGCCCTCATCTGCCCCACAACCTCACCAATCAAAAGCTCCTAAACCACAGTCTTCCGGGTCGTTGAAGAGCGTCGCCTCGGCTCCTCCGCGCGCTAGACGCAACCGAGGAGCGATGGTGCACGGAGCGTGCGGAGGCGCGCCAGTGTTTGCGGGATTCTCACAGGACCTAATGAAATGCCGGGGAATATGAGCAAAGAGGATGCCCCGAACCGGGCCGCTTCTTTGACCTTCACTATTGACAACATCCTCAACCTGAAGCAGCGGGACGTGGGGGACGCCGACGGGCCGAAGGAGCAGGAGCAGCGGGAGCGCGGATGCAAGAGGCGCTGCGAGGAGGTGTGGGACGTCCGGAGGAGGTGTGACAGCGGATCGGCGGAGACAGGTAACCCTGGGAAAGAGAAACTTGTGAGAGGATGAACAGACTTAGCTGCAGCGATTATTACATTTTTTTTTAAGGGAAGCTGTTGGGACAAAAACTGATGCGTGATTTGAAGATGGCGGATGGGTTTTATTAGTTAGGAAAAGAAAGAAAAAGAAGTGTGTCAGGTTGTTTTGAAGCTGTATCAAAGCACGTTGTGTCGCTTCCTTCGCAGCGCAAACTAAGTCCAGAATCCATCCAGCGGATTGCGGGGAAAACGCGCCGCCGCTGACCGCGGGCTCCCGTCCCGGGGCGCAGGGTGCGCTCCCCGCCGAGGACGCGTCCGACCAGCCGCTGCAGCTCCATCCGAACTCCACGGACTCTAAATCCACGGTGAAGAAGAAAACGCGCACCATCTTCTCCAAGAGACAGATATTCCAGCTGGAGGCCACGTTCGACATGAAGCGGTACCTGAGCAGCTCGGAGAGATCGTGTCTGGCCAACTCCCTGCAGCTCACCGAGACCCAGGTCAAAATCTGGTTCCAGAACCGCCGCAACAAACTCAAGAGACAGCTATCCACGGACATGGAGGGCCCGCTGGCTGCAGATCACCTCTCTGAGGCGGGAAAAAACGTGCAATTACCGATTTTTTACAAGGACAGCAGCCTGCTGGGTGGATGTTTGTTACCGATGCCTTTCCCCGTCGTTTATCCGACCGCGAACGCGGCGCCTTACATCTACTTCTCCAACACTGGCAAATATTTCGGCCTCTTTGACTCAGACTGATGTTTTTTCTCTGTGTGTTTGGAATGGGATTGTGTGGACAGTCACTTAAATTTCAACTTTTTAGAAAAAAAAGAAAAAATACATATAGCAGCTTTGATGTCAGCGAATCGACTAATCCACATGCATGTGACACTTTTATGTCCCTCTTCGTATTATTATTATGATTATTATTATTATTATTATATTAAATAATAATAAGTCAGACAAGGCGCATGCATTGAAAGTTCCTCTGAGCAGTTTTTATTCACGTCTTCTGAATGTAGACTACGTTAAAGTTTAAGTGACGTAGGCGCAATAATTTGTCTTTTCTTTTTTTTTTTTTGCAATTCTTTTGTGGGACTTTTAAAGAAGTTTCTTTTGACAAACATTTTAATTTATATGGCCTTATTATTATCACTAATATTGGCCTATATAATGTTATCATTTTTACTGATTACTGATATTTTTTACCCCTTCCAGTGGCAGACTGTGGATACAGTTAGTATATCATGACTATGGCGACTTTTGCAATAAAATGTGATATATTTTCATTTTCAGTGGACTGCTTTTACTCAAGGTATAGTCAGACCAAGAGCTTTCTAACAAATTTAAAATTCCACAAGTTATTATGAACTTTTTTTTTTCTTCGTTTTATAATTTTTGAACACATGTAAATAATTTATAATCGCTACTTAAATCTTGATGGAGCAACATTCTTATTATTATAATTATTATCGTTATTATTTTTATTATTATTGTTATTAGTGATCATTATTGCCTGAATAAATAATCTTGATAATCGTAACCATCATCATCTCCAGCTGCGACTCCTCAAAGTCCTAGTTTCACTTTTTTTTAAAAGTTTTACGACCTGATTTTTTACATTTCTTATTAAAAAGTTTTTAGAAACTGTTTTTTAAACATCAAAATTCAGAGAGGATTTATTTTATTTTTTTAATGGTTGAATTATTGCGTTAATGGGAATGGGATGTGGGTTTAGTGGGTTTTGTCCTTTATGGTTAGGGTTAGTAATAACACTATAATAAATGAAAATGTTTTTTAAAAGTGAAAAACACACCTTTTCTTTAACTTTAAACTAAGGAATTATTAGATAAGGATAGATTTGGTTTGTTACTGGGGGGAAAAAAGTAATCTTTGAATATGTCAAATCTGTTAACCCATGGAGTATGTGAATAAATATATAAACATAAACATGTACCCCCATCAGATTGAGTAATATTTGTAGTGTTTTATACATTTGGTGCCATAAAATATAAGCCAAACTCAAGAATATCAACTTACCTAGAGGAAATTGGATTATAAAAACTAAAGCTCTTTTTCGAATATTTGGTATTTATTTGATTGTATTAAAGAAACACTAGAAGAGAAAGAATACGCCAGATCACAAAAAGTTCCTTCACACCAGGACTTACTGCTTTTTAGAGTTCTTCTAAACACAACATTGATCAAAAACCAGTTTATCATTCAGACTTAACTTTACAAATCATTGTTTTATATTCACATAACAAAGAAATGACCAGGCTATTTGGAACTAAATGTGAAAGTTATGATGAGACTGACTAAAAGCACTTTATAATTTAAAAAAAAAAAGTTTTTTCAGATTCCTTGTGGGTCATATGGAACTTTATGAAAAAAAAAGAACTACAATAACGCAGAGATAATAAACAACCGCTGCATCATTACATCATGAAGGCTGGCTGTGAACCAGTTAACACATCAGTTTGTGTAGCAGACGTACATTTTCACACCTCATAGGCAAACACACCCACGGAGGTGATGCTGGGAGTCATGATAAATGTGTCACCAGTCCACCGAGTCTCATCTTGAAGAAGAGAAACTCTTCACCCGAGGACTGAAAATCTACAAATCCGAGAATCCCAAGAAGTATTTCTGCAGGTAACACTCTGACATTTTCCTCCACTATTAGTTTTATGTGCTCAAATGTCTCTGGGTGATGCACCGCTGCAGAGAGAGCTGGGTGTTTTTAGGTGGACTCTCATCACTGCCTCAGAAGAGATCTTTCCTAAAGGGCCCAGCGAGCTGCACTTACCCACTATTTCCGGGTCACTTAGCCGTTCAGCGCCGGAGCCTCTCTGCCTGTCACAGCCATTCAGGCCCCGTCACCGTTAACCTGTTCACTCAACCACTGCGTCTGCCTGCAAGTCTGTTGTTTTCTCTACAAGCTCCTGGTCTACCTTTAGTCTGCACGCCGATTTGTTCTGCATCTCATTATTCACACATTTACTGTGAATATGGAAGTGCTGATTCATTTTAAAAGATGACTTTAACTGGTAGCATGCATCTACGTCAAGCTTTGTTCAAATTAAATAGATAAAATAGACTCACTGATAGTACTTAGTATTCTTTAAAGAGTATTCTTTTCAATAATTCTCAGTTGGTGAAAGAAATTAGTTCTTGTTGTTCAAGTTTAGAAACATATTTCTGATTTTTGTGTATGAAATGCAAAAGAGAAAAAAAGAGGGAAACAGCCCTTTCACATTAAAATTATTTGTTATTGATCATCTTGATGAATATTTGTAAAATAAAGGTTATTTATCAGCTAAAAACGATGTTGGTAAAGCCACAAGTCTGAATATTAGACTTCAGTTAAATACCCAGACTGTTAGGCGGCAACCGCACGTAATAAACGTGTAATAAACGTGTAATAAACTAAAGTTTTAACCACATAGTAGTTTGATGCTAATACAACTGCATTAAATGTTTGAAAAGCGATTCCAGATGTTTTATTTTTTAACCTATTTTTGGGTCATTAAAGGCCAGAACAAACTATTTCTATTTCAGGATTGAAAAGGAACGGGAGGAATTTTGTGTGCGTGTGTGTGTATGTGTGTGTGTGTGTGTGTGTGTGTTTGTGTGATGTGCAAAGCACAAGAACACTCTTTTTACACATCATTATTGTTATTCCTCATATTATTAATCTTATCATATCTCTTCCGTACTCTCTTATAAGTTGTAACTTATTTACTCAGCACATAATCAAAGTCTTTTTTGTGAAAACTGTCCTTTAAGAGGAAACAGAACTTTGAGGTAACTGGAGCTCAAACCTCTAAACTCTAAACTCTAAACTCTCTTTAGACTCATGTAGCCTCACATTGACTCAACAGAGAAACATGATTAAAGGTTTTTATGATGCCTATTCTATTTGTTGACTGTTGTTTTTTAAATGGGCTTATAAATAAAGTTGAGTTGAGTTGAGAGACTTTAAATGGGTCATGTGATTCCAGAACTATTCTGGAATATATTGATATCTCAAGCATTTTTAACCAACTCTCTGTCGGTGTTTTGGTTGATTTTGGGTCGATTTTCAACGTCATCGTTGGAGAGGACAGGAGTTTGCAAAATTATTTTGAAAATGTCATTTTAAATTGTTTTCACTCCCTCAAGTTTTAGTCGACATCTTCACATCTTCTGTATTTATCCCAGGGAAATTAGTGCTGGGGCTGCCGATGTTAATCTGGGAGTGAGCAGATGTACTCATGTGGCTCGGGGAGCAACAGGACCTCAAACTAACCGCCTGATGAACACCATCTTACTCTCCCATTTCACATTTGGATTTTGAGATCTGAAAGGTTTCATTATAAAATGAAAACTCTCATGAAACTTAATGCTGTGTGAAAATCCCGGTAAAGTTTCCTCTCGTTCTGAATTCTAGCTTTGATCACTAGATTAGACGATTTAGCGTCCATTAAGATTCAATTATTGACTATTACTATAACATTTTGAGTAGTACGTGGTTGATTCTGGACTCTGGAAAGCGGCTGTGTGACTATTAGACATTTTATATTGAACTATCATTCCTAACGTCAAATGAGAAAAGATATATTTTATTTTTTTAGGGCGGGGTTTATTTATGTGAATAGTTTAATGACTACATTCAAACTTTTTTGTACTTCTGCCACCACCAAGCAGGTGATTTTTTTTTAACCACCCAAATTGATTTGATTTTTCATTGGCGAGATTATTCCTAAAGTCGTGAGTCCATTTTGATGTTGTTTTTTTGTTTTTGGAGAATAAGGGGAACAATTCAAAAAACAAAATATAAGTTTGGTGGTGATCTGAATGAGTACAGGCTTAGAATACATAATTCACATAATTCACTGCCTGTGTAGTAGGTTTATGATGGAGATGAGAGTGAAGAAGAGCTGCACCTGCAGCCTCCCTGACAGCAGACGCCGCTGGACTCCATTACATTTCTGTTTAGAAAATCAAAGTGTGCCACGGCCACAAATTTCATTAGGAAGTGAGCTTTCAGGGGAAACTTCATGGGGAAGCCTGTGCAAGTAGTGTGTGTGTGTGTGTGTATGTGTGTGTGTTTGTGTGTGTGTGTGTGTGTGTGTGTGTGTGTGTGTGTGTGTGAGTAAGTGTGTGTGTGTGTGTTTGTGTGTGTGTGTGTGTGTGTGTGTGTGTGTGTGTGTGAGTAAGTGTGTGTGTGTGTGTTGAATATTATTGTTGAGGAATGACTCTGTCCCCAGTTTTCTAATCAGGGCCCAGGTGAAAGTTTTGAGTTTTGGGTCAGGGATTAAGATCAGAGTTAGTTTATGGTTCAGATTTGGCAGCAGGAGACTCTGGTTTTGGTTAAGTCATTTCAATCATTGATGGTTAATGACAGTTTGATGAATCTATCATCTGATGCCAGATGAAAATATGAGCTTATTTGACTGTTTTCTGCATTGATTTTTCATTCCGAGTCTGCAGACGGTGCTGAATGTAAGTCAATACAGGTATCCTCACGAGTGCAGCAGTGCAGGAGTGTGTGCAGAAGTGCCCACTAGCCTTGTCTTAGAGTCTGTCTGAGATGGGGGGTGAGGTGGGGGCCGGGTGGGGTTTACAGTCGCCAGACTTCTTGACTCTCCTGCTGTCGGACACTTGTGAGGGCAGTGTTGACTCTTTGTGTCTTAGCACTCTGCTCCCCGACCACAAGGTTCATGTGACCCCAGTGGCTGCCTGAAGTCTGCCCTGGGCCAGGCTGCTCACCTCCCCACCCCCACCCCCGCCCCCGCCCCCACCCCACAGCCGTCAGAGGCAAAGAGAAATCCATTAAAATCTCAACCTGATCAAAAAGACACCCAAAGCCCAGACTCCATATGCACTCATTTAGGGACAGCGGCGACTGGTGAGCGCTGTGGTAACGTCTCACATGCGATTGACTTACTGCCAACAGTGGCAACAAAGACTGTTTTTCTGCAGAGGAATAGAGCTGCGAGTTATTCTGGGCCGATGTGCACCTCAAGGCCATCTCGAGCTGTCAGCATGTTTCTCCAGTTTGACCATCAGTAACCCACAGAGCACATGGCTTCCATCTAAGTGAATGCTGAGTGCCATTGTTTGCGATGACTGATCCGCACACTGTCAGTGATAATATGGTTCCAATGAATGACTGCGGTGGGGTTTCCTTTCATGTCATTAGCATGCAAATATTTAAATGCGACTCCTATTTTAGTCACTGGTTGGTGGTTGGTTACAAATACTCTGGCGTACTCGCCTGAGTGGCTTTTGTGAGAACGTTCATTTGAGTTGATTTTTACAGGGGAATCGTTGTGTCTATACAACGATTCCCCTTTTGACACTCTATATGACTGTCAAAAGATGTAGAATTGCTGAGTCATGATTTTGGATTCTCCGCCCACCACTTTCGTACCACCAGTGCCAGATTTTAAATGTCCCTATGAGGTCAACTCATGTTAAAAATGCCGAGGTGGTGAAGAGAGAGAGTTTGACGTCTTGTCATGTTTCCTGCCGTCTCTTCGACACGAAGCAAGAACTTCGATCGATTTTCCCATATCAGATCATGGGAAAATCGGTTCATAACAACAATTAATCATGTGAGCAGTCGTTGTAATAACCCAGACCGAGGTGTGTTCACATAAATCTCGACTCCACCCTGAAGTACCAAACAAGGCCGTTTTGCCTGGAGCTTTTCTCAGACGGGATTTCTAATTACTACAAATTACTCTTAAAGCTGCTTCGAGGAAGGAAAGAGAGAAGCAGCCGGTAATTGTGGGTATGAGTTCAATCGTTCTGGCATGATGTAGTACAAAGCCGCAACTGCTGTAAAATACTTTAGTTGTTTTTTTATACTGCTGCCAAAGGTGGTATGTATTGGATTACTCTTGTTCATAGATAATGGGTACAGACTATCCAGACCTTCTCAAGTACCGCCGAATGGAATTTTAAGCAAAAGTTAAGTCAAATGGTTTCAAACGTGAAATTTCACAACACTGTGAGATGTTCTGTGAGAGAACATTTCTTAAAGTGCCATAGTTTACAATATCAGAACAAATATATGATTAGGTTCTCTTAAATAGATCAAAGTTCATACTGGCCCATGTGGAATTGTTTTTATATCGGTTTATGTCACATCTTTGTGAAATAAATGTTTTTATTTCTATTGATGACAACTTCTACAAGAGGGTTCCTTTTATGAAATGCCAAAAGGATCCATTTTAGAACCTTTACTTTTAATGAGTATATATTGCCACTCCTGACAGTGTTGTCAGGAGTGATACAAGCGATACGCTGATGACACTCGGCTATATGTGGCTGCGTCTCTTCATGGCACAGGGCTGAATGAATCACTTTTAATCGGATTCGTAGATATAAGTGACGGGATGGCACAGACTTTGTCGCAGTTCAATCAAGATACAATAGAATTACGATTATTGTTTCAACGGTCGTCCAAAGTGTCACAAAAGTGGCAAAAAATGTATTTATCATTTGGAGAACACGGTGATACCTGGATACCATGTCTCTCCACATAGGGAGAATAGTTAAGCCCTTATAACTACAGTAGGGAGTTAGATTACTGTATGATTGTTTAACAAACAAAACCATAAATCTGCTCAAATTGATTCAAAATACTGCTGCACAGGTGAAAATCCTCAAGAGTGTGTACAGTACGCACATTTAAAGTCTCTAAACTGCTAACCCGTTAGTTCTCACATTGAAAGTTTGAGATTTCCATTCTTTGTAAATCTCGATAGAAAAAAAAATCTAGTGTGAAACATCACACATAGAAAAAAAAGTGACAAAAACACAATATTTTGAATAAATGAATGTGTCTGAAAAGGAGCGGAAGGAAGCAAAAGCGTGTAAATTATTACAAGTACATCGACTTTGAGATTCTTTAATGGCTGATAAGGTACGACACGGCATCACAGCAGACTGAACGTCAGATATGCTTCAGCTTTTATGAACGTGGAGGTTCCCTCCAGATGCTCCCGGTCTTCTCTGGTGGCTTTTCCTAAGAGTGGAACAATAACATTTTCTGTTGCAGCTTTAAAACATTACGTTCCAAAACAGTGGAAAAGCCTTCAGGAGGATTTTAGACGGACGGAAAACACTGATATTTTTAAACAATGAAATAAATTCAGTCTGGTTTTTAGTTACATTCTTATGTTTTCTCGATTAATATTTGTTGGTAAATTTTTTGCATGTGAGGACTTACTTATAGAATTATGTTACCTGATACAACAAGAAAACGTCTAATAAGGGTCAAACAGTTTCCTAAAAACATCTTTTATAAAATTTTTTGAGCTAATCTGATTCAATTTGAGTACTTTTCATGAAATACAGAATTTCATCATGAAAAAATTTAAAAATTCTTTTTATATTCTGTTAAGAAGAAAATGCTGGATCAAGCATTATTTTGTCATTTTATGGAAAACTTTTATTGCCTAAGATATTAAATGAATATATTTCATGAATAATACGTGCGCAGTAATACATTTTATTGTAATGTCTATAGTAAGGACATTAAAGTGTGAATAAGACAGGAGTTCCGGCCAAAAAAAAGCTCAATCAATCAATCAATCTATCAATCAAACTTTATTTATATTGTGCCAATTCACAACAACAGTTGAATTAGTAAACGCTGTTAGAATTGTCTTACAAATCTGACTGTGACTGTGAACTTTAGCCAATTCTGCTGTTAAATCATGAATTAGAGAATATGTTTGTGTAGATTTTCATTCTCCCAGGTAAAAGTAATCCTTATTTATGGAATAGATTCTTTCCACAGTTTAAAGACGCGACATAATGAAGCCACTCGGATGAGATGGGGGACATTTTCAAATCTCAAAAAGACACCAATGTATATTTAGTATAAGTAGTATAGTATGATTATATTTAAGGTCTTAGAATGAAGTGGAAGGGTTTCTAATCCCCCACAGTGATCCCCCCAGAAGGATCCTTTGTGATGAACAAAACTGAAAGGTGGTTTTCACAACATGGCAACAAATCCTATCTTAGATGGAACATTCCCTCATCAGTCTGACTCATGTATGAATATTTAACCGCTGATAAAGCTTAAGAAGCCTTCATAATGTGTGCATTATTAACGTGTTGGTGGTGTTCTGTCTGAGAGGGAGGTTTGTTCAAAGGACCGAGTGACGCTGCACTTTACAACATAAACAACACCCCATTCATTATGAGCGGTAACCTGATAGCGACTGCGGGTCTCCGGACCCTCCCAGCAGGCTTTCAGAGGCCTTATTGATCCATTAATTCTGTCGACTTTGGCGTTCTGCAGTGACAGAGTGGCTCGGTAAATTGAATAGGGGCTCGGGGATTACAATGGCAGTATCTGATGAAAAGGTCCTGCATGAGTGGCAACGACATAAATAAAGCCAAAGGTCACCCCTCTTCCTCTCAGAGGAAGAGGTCTGCAGTGTCAAGGAGTCTCTCATCCCGACCCTGAAGGCCCCCTAGTGGCGCTGAGGCCGGAGAACTGACAGCAGTCAAACGTCGGCATACGCTTCTCACACCGGTGAAAACGCAGGAATTGAAGTGGATGGGAAATGTTGTGAGGACCGAAGCACAGAAGGGAATTTATGCTTGTTACATGTTTCTGTTTGTAAACATCTGTGATTAGCTTTAAACGCGTTTTCACTCCAGTGGATGTTATTCCATCATTTAGAACATAAACACGTTACAGTCAGATGTTTTTCCTACTTGTTACGCTCTGGGTGATAAGATGATGATTAAAAAAAAAGCTCCATCTGGCGAGTTGATTTTTACCAACTTATGTTTCAAGGATGAACTGAATTTCCAGTCTCAGTTGGAAAATCACAATTTTTGTTTTTGCTGAATGAGGAGACCCGTTTGAAAGATTTAACGGTGATCGGACCATTGAGCGTGAAGCTTTATACAATGTTTGAATAAAAGTAATGAACAGCCGTGACTTTACTTTAACTTACACTGTAAAACTATGTCTCAACCAGGACAGGCAGTGGATGAAGTGAAAAGGTTCCTACAACACAGGACGTGTGATAATCAGTCTGTTAGAAACTCTTTGGCGCCCAGACTCTTGATCTTTGACTGAGAACAAAGGGTCTCTGCTCTGCGCAGCAGCAGGTATATCCCCCCTTGGAGTAAAGGTACTGGTGTCGGCGGCGGCTAATGACTCTGCTGAGACCGATTAATGATGAGGTCCACCGATCAGCAGAGGGTGGAGATGAGGCGGTGGATCACCGTGTTACCGGACAGATGTGGCCAGCTGGTATTTAAAATAAAAAAATTTAGAATAGTTTATACTTCTTAAGTCACATAGTCTTACACAGTAAAAACATCGTGAAATTTCTTCCCTGCGGTTCAATAGTATCGTTGTGTTGTTGACATCAGTAAAGCTGCAGCGATTGTTAGATGTTACTATTATTTCATTTAGATTTATTTATTAATCACCTTTATTGATTTTAGATCTTTGTTTTTTTCTGGGCATTGGCATCACATTCACGATCAATAATAGCCTCCCGTTATATTCGATGTTGTCCCATATGTGTCTCATCGACTCAGGGAAGAAGACGTGACTCAGAGTGATGCTTTTCAGTCGCAGATGTTGACGAGCGTTTCCACAAACCACGTCTGAGTGGAGACAGGAGGAACATACTGAGGCCAGTGTTCGCCGAGGTTTCCCTCTGTGTATGTTTGACCAGAACAGGTCATTTCATCGTGACCTCAGGGATGAAAAGCCTTGACATCTCAGGGCACCGGTCTGACCAGCTTTTAAACTCCACATCATCTGATCCAGGCTGAAAAGGCCTCCAGCTGTAAGGCAACTATGACCAAAGACACGACCGGCGGTGTCATTATAAAGAACAGAAGTTGTGAAAATCCTTTAATGAGTGGAATACGGAGGCGCTTCAGATAAGAGAATGTGCCCAGCCTATCAGGTTTTCCCACTCTATAAGATCAGTGTACACGCTCTTTTACAAAAGACACATGGAAATCAATAGTACAACTTGGGGGAAACAGATACTTGAGGCTAATGGACGCTGGGGATTGTGGTTGATGGGTGAAAAAGGGTTGAAATTCATATTGATACGGACATCGCAGGCCAGTAGGCTCCAAGGGGGCGAGAGGAGGTCACAGGTTGCTTTGACAGCCTACCGCTCTTAATGGAAGACTATCGACCTACTCGGGAAGAAGCTACTGTCCCCGACATATAAATGGGAGGCACAGATTCTGTGTCAGCCTGAACCAGAATAAATATGTTCTGTATGGGAATCGTTTGATGTGTGTGAAGGCATCAGTATCAGCTTCTCACTCAATAACCCCTTATTAGTAACCCAACATGGCTTTTTTCTACTGAGTGTAGGAATTGAGGTATAAAAATGGCACTGATCCAGTTTTACATGAAAATTCTGCTCATATCTCATGTTTTAATCTAATTATATCCCTGAAGAGTTGAGGATGAAGATTATGGAATCATCATCGCCGCCACGCCTGCCAGAGATCATTCATTCTGTTGACTCAAAAACTGTGTGATGAATCATTTTAAAATTTAACACCCACACAGACCTTGGTGCAAGGAAGAACTGGGTTGATTTCGGGAAAGGTTAGTTGTATATTTCCGACACACGGGGGAACTTTATCGTCAAAGGTTTTCTCGCCATAACTTTTCAGTTGGTCCCATTTAGTCCAATGTGAACATATGATAGACAGGAGGAGGTTTATCTTGTATATATGAAATTTAAGTTGAAAAGTTCATAATTTACGCAGTAGGGGGCGCTTTCTACAAAAAAACCCTCTTTTTTTTCGGAAACAACTTCCTTATGTTTTGCCTACGAGTCGAGTCAAGGAAATCTATCATGTTTTTATCATATTTGACTCTAGTAGTTCATATTTTACTCACTAGGGGAGCATTTTTATTAAAAATAATTTTTCAAATGTTGACTTGTTGACTGTTACTATGATTTAGTCTGATTTTGGTGAACATGAATGGAGTCGAAGAGATTTAGTTTGTTTTGTATTTAAATCCATTTGTTCATATTTGACTCACTAGTGGAGGTTTGTGTTTGTTGTTTTATTTACAAACCGTTATGTGATCACATTTAATTTGAGGAGTTCAATCAGAGGGGATTCTTGTACAACACAGGAGATTGGGGACTTTTGGGGTCCCCTGCTGTCGGGGACGACAGCATAGGCCTAGTTATTGTTACTGAGCGTGATCTCCAGGCTCCAGTTATGATAATATCAGGCTGTGGTTGCAGACAGAGAGAAGATGTTTTCTCATAAAAAAGAATGCAAACAAGGCGGGGTGCGGACTAATGTGACTTTAAAGAAAGTTCCTCCCAACTTAAAACATTTTTGCACAAGTCTAACCACAAAAATCCATAAATTGCTGAAGTGGGTGCATTAGAGTCTGAGGTCGAAGTTCCATGACTCGATCCTTGAAACAGAAGAGGAATAAATGAATCCGTGTGTTGTCATGCCTCTTAATGAACATATTATGCAATTTAACAGATGATGAGATGACGAGATGATGCACGTTGCAATACACCCTTTTAATTGAGATCACATTTGCAACGATTCTCACATCCAGCTGCCACTGCTGAGGTCAACAGTACGTACATAGTAAGGAGTGACATCAGTCAGTGGGAGCAATCGTGTGGCTCCCGCAGCGAAAGTCCCGGTTGTAGCATCTGGACACCCTTAGACACCCATCCATTTTTGAGTAGATTCGTTTTGTTGGCAGTACTGAAACCCGTGAGGTGCAAAGACATGAGCAATTTGCTAAGATCACATAATCATGACATCATTAGTTATATCCGAGAAATGTTGAGGACATTTTGTTATTGTAATCGGCGCCACCCTGTTCGCCGCTGAAGATCCTTGTTGGTAACGAGATAAGTCAAAAATTATTTCAATGGAATATTTCAAATGTTATGCCCCAATAGACCTTAGTGCAAGGAAGCACCGGGTTGATTTTGAGAAAGCTCAATTGCACATTTCCACCACTAGGGGATGTTATATCCAAAACTGAGCCGTTCTATATTAGCATGCTGTTTTTTAGCTAGCAAGATGAGCATAAGTTGTCAAATAATGCCTTTAGAAATCATAACATATAAGACAGATGTGATCCAGATGTGAGCGAATTTCCTTTTTATCTCTGCAAGCTACCAGATCAAACTTATGTTGGACCTCTTTCCAGGTCCAACATAAGAACACCTCTATTTTTGTCAAGTTAAAGTTGAGCAAATTTCTCCTCAGCTGAGTTTGGTGGTATTAATCGCGTCGGTTTATCATCTGAGATGGTGAAACATGATAAGACTTCTTGTCCCCACTTGACCGGTTTGTATGACCAAAGAATTGACTATTATAATGATTCCCACCATGATTATAATATACATGGTGGGGTCAGCATCTACAGTATTCCCCTGTGAAATATTTCATTAAAACCACTTGTACCTGCAAACTCCCAGTCAACCCTCCTTTTTCCTCTCTAGGATGGTGAAGGTCGCACCCCACCCTCCTCAGCGACTCCATGCTAAGATTTTACTACACCATTAAGAGTGAATTTCCTCCCTAGTTTGCACACATGCTTTGATGCAGAACAAACCCACTGTGACTGGGTACATACAAACTGCCAGCGCAGCATAAGATTGTGGGATTAAAGTGAAGGATGGTGTATTTCCTGCTGATTCACCCTCCTTCTCAAGGTAGTCGGCGATAGGACAGTAAGTTCATCCACTCCCCTCAACAAAAAATGTCCTAATCTGCGCTGTAATCATTTTTGCTTCCTTCTGAATTGGCGGCATTTGCTCCGAGCTTGACTCCCCCTGGGGCTGAGAAGCTGCTCATCCCTCAGATCATCCAGTGTGACAGCCCGAAATCACAAGTGCAACTGCCCAGTCATGGGATGTTATGAAACACACATATCACTGAGCCATCAGGAGTTTAGCTGTGCTTGATGCAGTGAAAAGGAACACTACTCCCCAAACAGGGATCCCCAGATTTTGTGCTGATGGTCTGAGAAGCAGCCCACCAGGTAGACTGCGACCGTGGGTGTCATTACGACGGTTTAAGCTGTCTATCATATGAGCGGTTATGAAGGTTAATGCAGGTTCAATGTTGTTCCGCCTCTGAGCAAACAACGGAGGTAGCGCCAAAACCAGAGTCTGTGCGCCCCATTATCGGATGATTTGAGAGAATAAACTGATAGCAGCTAACATGCTGCTGAAAGATGAGTTAAAAATCTATTCAAGGAGACAGTACGTGGTTTTTGAGCTACTTACCTTCCGATGATTATTGTTGTCACATTCGTTCGTTGTTTACAAAGTACTTCTCCGGTACAGCTTCAGGTTAATGTAAAATGTCACTCTAGACGCCGATGACGCTGGCTTGTATGTCATATCGCAAGAAATAACTGAATGTAGACAGAGTCATGTCAGATGTTGAACCCAAACCTGCTCCTTGGATGATATACAGAAATGTCTACCTCTCCTCAAAGATCGGGTCAAGTGCTGAGAACAAAGACTTTTTTGTGCTATGCTTTTTATAAAAAAAAAAAAAAGTTCTCCCCATTAAGAAAAATATCAAATACTGGAGTAAAAATACAAGTTAGATCTCCTCGAGTCGATTCATACGCACCAAATTAAGACTAAATCAGACAAACTATTGAGAAATTACGCCCGAAAATGTTTGGAGATAAAGCTCACCCTAGTGTTTGAAATATAAAACCAACCTTTCTTCCTCATACTAAGGTCTACGTGGGCATAAAAATGAAAAACGATCCGTTGTTCCACGATCCGATCAGTTTTTCAGTTATGGCATTAACACGAAGAATCGATGAACGATGATGATTCCGTGATATCCGCGACCTTTCGGGATGCAAATCTAAGTCATACGTTATCTTAAAGAATGAAAATCTCATGTGCATGCTGTCCTACCAATCAAGGTGTTGCCTTTAAAAACACTGATTTCAAATCAGTGACGGTGGCAAAGAATTTCATGTTTTCATCGATCTGCATGTTTTTGTATGTTTAAGGAAATTAGTAGAATTTGCCTCAAGGAATAAAACCCGCCTATCTGGTTGGTGCCTGTCTGTTAATGTATATATATATATATATATATATATATAGAAGTAGTATTTGTTCACTTTGCCTGTGAATGGAACAACTTGTTATCTGTTATTTTAAAAAAGAAACAATAATTTCTTTGACACAGTGGTTGAGTTCTGACCCGTTCACCAGCTCTTTGGCCCATGCTGGAATCCCAAGTGAAACACTATTTATAACAGTCCAGCAATTTGTGTTTGAAGCACCGATCTGAGAGAAATGCTGCGGCACGGGCTAACGGTGCAGATACAGATGGTGCGACACAACGAACCGCTCTGTTAATTACTGCAGGACGCCCTGCATGAGGCCCTGAGCAGAAACAGCTACTTTCTACAAAAATGCAAATAAATCACAATGCAGAACCGATAATTACAAGAGCCAGAATAATCCGAACGACAGTGTCGATTAGAGAAGGCATGAAGATCAGCTCCACAGCGCACTTCAGCTGGCAAATTGATCCAGCGTGAAAACAGCCCCGAGGATGAACTCATCAACATCATCTGACGCTCAAAAGACTCTCATATCATCTGTCGTCTTCCAGCCAAGCGACTATTAACTGGGCTGTTTATATGACTCATCAGATTAGGCCAGTGCGTGGCAAAGGTCGCCGTTTACAGCCACTTCAGCCTGTCAACAGATGTCTGAGTCAATTCTGCTGCTTGTCAAACAACACGCAATCCATGCACAATTATTTTACAAAAATATGACATTGAACCGAGCGGCACGGTGGCGATGTGGTGAACGCTGCTGCCTCACGGCAAGAAGGTGCTGGGTTCAAATCTACATCTGCTGGCCTTTCTGTGCAGAGTTTGCATGTTGTCCCTGTGTCTGGGTGGGTTCTCCCTGAGAACTCTGGCTTCCTCCCACAGTCCAAAAACATGTGATATTGGTGACACAAATTTGCCTGTAGGATTAAGTGTGTGTGGTTGTGTGTGTCTGCCCTGCAATGAACTGGCAACTTGTCCAGGGTGTAACCTGTCTCTCGCCCAATGTTAGCTGGGATAGGCTCCACCCCCCCAGACCCTGGACAGGATAAGCGGTAGATAATGAACGACATTTAACTTTGAAAATCTGTTAATACCAAATTAACTAAGTTTAATATCAAACATCTCTTCTTATGATTCCTTTAAATTCACTCCGAGTAAAATAGAAAACACAGACTTACACAAACCTAATGATATAAGCATTTAAAAAAAAGTTGACGATATCAGTACCAACGTAGCTGAGTTTGTAGAAAGATCGAAAAAAGTAAAATTAAGGATATTTAGCTGAACTTCACCAAAACGATGAGCAGAGACATCTGACCCTGAATAAAGATGGTTTGTTTTTAACCCTCTGAAGCCTGAGGTCAGGTTAGGGTTAGAGTTAGGGTTCGGGTTTGAGTTAACGCTGAGCCTTTATTTAAACATTGAATAATGTTGAACTTGCCAGGGTTTTCTTAATTTTTTTGTAACACAAAATCACATCTATGACCTGTCAGTTATTTCTTCCCTTCATTAATCTTAGTGATCCCTAGGTTAGGGTTCACGCCGGTGTGATCCTAGGATCCAAGGGGTAAAAGAGACACTTCATTTTGATAGTAAGGGTTAGGCTTAGGGTTATTAGTAACACACGTCTGTCATCTGCCTGATGTTAAAATGACTGCTGAGAGGCTGCCGTTTAGTCCATAATAGCAGTCCAAAAATATGGAATCTTACATCTCAATTTGTTAGGAATTAATCTCCAAGCATAAAGGCACAGTCACATTTGGTTTAGGGGGACTTCCCCATGAATGTCATCTTTCTAATTCCAGCAGGAAACTTATCCGTCTTCAGTCGCTGCCTCATGCAAAGAAGTTTCAGTTTCTTGGTGTTTTGTTCTTGGGTGATGGGAGAATGGACCTCGAGATGGACAGGAGGTTCGGTGCAGCATCAGCATTAATGCGCCTGTTGGTCTTCTGCCATTATCAGAAGACAATGGTATTTTGGGAAAATGCAAAAGTTTGAAACCATGAGTTCAGAGTGTGATCTTTTGAACATTTCACCGATACTGTTGCTGTGTAAACAGAACATTCTTGTGAAATAATCTCATATTTCACAAGAATGGCCTGTTTACACAGATTATATTTAGATATTATATACAGATTATATCTCTAGTGTTGATCTGGAAAAGCAAGAAAGCTTTTGACCTCATGTAAAGACCACGCGACAGTTTCCATTGGTCACGATACGTTCATATATGTCCAGATGGCATCATACATTCATTGACAGCGAGGCTAATACAGATGGACTTGATAGAATCTGTGGGGGTTCAGTAGTCGTGCTGAATCTCCTTCAGACCCTGTGCTGTCCAAAAGAGGCAGCTCAGAGAAACGGATGCTTTCAGCCATCTATTATTCACCACTTTAATTCCACAAGCCTAAAAAAAGCGATTACAGAAGAGTATGTTTTTATTTTATTCATCTCTTACATCCGCAAATAGATAGCTGCAAAGTTTTCCTCGTGAAAGATTTACAGCCAGGCAATAAATAGTGAATCGTTTCTGAAAGGGTTCTGACCAATATCTGTGCTTCCTTTCATTGGAGAACTCAGAGGATTGACGCCACTCTCATGTCAGCACACCGTGTACAGAGCCTGAGCCATGTTGTGATGAAGACGGGAGGCTGTGGGAAACAGCAGCCGACAGTAAAAACAACAGCCTATACTTTATGGGTACAAGGAGTAAAGCCCATCCATCTATTTTCTGTTACTACATATCCTGTTCAGAGTTGTGGGGGGGACTAAAGCTTATCCCAGTCGACATTTGGTCAAATTGCCGGTTCATCACATAGTAGCCAACAAATTGAGACGGACAACCGTTAATTTAGAAAAACCCGTTCATCTATTTTGCATGTTTTAGGAGGGTGGGGGGAAGCCGAAATACCCGGAGGGAACCCACGCAAACACGGGAGAGAACATGCAAACACTTTACTGAGAGGCCCTAAGGCAGCAGAGGCAGATTTGAACCAGAAACCCTCTCGCTGTGAGGCAGCTGTGGTACCCACTCCTGATAAGGAGAAACATGCATTTCAATTGTGCCAATTTTATCCATTCTCCCCGACACAAGCAAAGTTCAGTTTCTGTAACTTTTACTAAAGATGTTTTTCTTTTTTTTGGCTCCAAACCTGTGTGCCACAATTACTAGCATCCCCAAGAAAGCCTGTGATTAAAAGGTAACTCAGCTATATATCCAGTCCTATTTTATATTTTTAGCTTCACCAGTTTGAGTAGGAACTCTGAAGTGGTGAACTATGACTTCCTGATTTACTGGGGCTTAAATACGAGATGCACAGGCCCAATTCTCTTTGATATTCTTCACGATAGGAAAGACCAGAGGACACAGCAATGATGATCGAAGAAAAGTTTTGGAGTTTCACAAGTCTGGCAATGGATACAAGAAAATCAGCAAGTTCCTCCAACCACCTTCAGATGGTATCTACACAAAAACAAAAGCTTTTTGGAAGGGTAGCAAGAATAAAGCCTCCGCTTTCATCCGCACACAAAGTAAATCACCTAACGTTTGCCACCAATAAGAAGTTCTATGGAACGAGGTTTTATAGTTAGATGAGAGTGAACAAGAAAACAGCCGTACAAAAAAAGCACCTTATACCCACTGCGATGTCAGGTGGTGGATGCGGTGAGGCGGATTTTCTTCCAAAGGCCCTGGACATCTGTAAGGAATCTTAAAGTGGGCCGTGGTTGGACCTTCCAGGAGAACAATGATCTGAAGCGCACCTCAAAATCAACCGAAGAATGGTTCAGATTACACAAAATAAAGGTTTTGTCAGTGGTCTCAGATCTTCTCCAGGCGGCTCAAACCTCATCACAGACTACAGAAGGACACACACGGCCGTTATTGTCATAGAATGTAATGTTTATATCTAATTGGAATCAAAGATAATAGGTATAGACAATGAAGACATTTTACATTCTCACATTCTGTAAGTTATTTGGAGAAACCGCATTTTATCATTTACAATAAATAAATTGACATGTCAAAACTTTACGATTTTGCTCTTCGACAGCTGTCAAGCTGTAAGATTTTTTTCTCTTCTCACTTGTTTAAGGACCCGAATGGAGCAAATACACCAGGCAACAGAGCCGTGCATCGATTCTGGACCGAGCAGACGTTGCGTCATCCCCATCAACGTTCCTCCAATATGTGCAAATAATCAACAATGAGCAAACTACAGAGTTATTCGACTGACTGAACTGATGCGTTCCTCCTCCCAGAACTTCCCTACGAAAATACCAAATAATGGAGGACGCCAGGCTGATCGCATCCTGGATGTAACTCCGTACCGAAACAATGGACGCCTGAATATTCTTATTTCCCCCTTGTGAAATAATGACTTGTGAGTCACACTTCTCTTAAAACTCGGTTAATTAATCAGGTGTTTGTCGTAGGAAGCCTTTGGGTGGGTGATCGTGAAGAGCTTCTCACAGCTTGTGCTGTATTGCCCTTTCAGGACATTTATCATTCTGACATGTAGAACAAGCAATAAATAAATAAATAAGTAACAGATGAGAGAGATTGAGTGGGGGGGGCATATTTCAGATTCACGCGTACTGAAGGATCCTCAAACCCATCAAACCAAAGCGCTCTCCAGAAATGCTTTGAGATTTTGAGGGAAGTGACTGAACAGATTGTTATGTCACCATTAGGGAGCTATAATAAAGTCATATTTCTTTTGCATTTTACATGACCGGAGGGCCTTCCACTCTCGCCTGTCTGCTCCTCTCACATCAGCCTCCCTTAAGTGGAGCAGTTCTGGGCTGCAGGTTTCGCCTCACTGCTGCCAGAGAGTGTCTGTGCCAGATAGCATTGCATGATTACACTCAGCAGTGCACAATTTTGTCGACAGCGTCATAGAAGGAGAATAAAATATCTCAAGCCTCATTGAGCTCCCACACATTAGGAAATTAGAAACCAGTTATTCATAATTGGGGATGGGAATAGGGAATCAAATTATGTGTGTTAAAAAAAAAATGGACATGTTATTTACAGGCATGTATGGATGATTACCGTCCCAGCTGATGAGCAAATTTTAGCTTTAAAGGTTTAACTGCTCTCTTAACGTTGCTCGCATGTGTCACTATTTTTGAGTGAAACTGGAAATGATTGTGATGCTGATAAACAGCGACAATCTAGTGCAAAATATTCATTGTGTTTCCTCTGAGCCGTAAAGTATTAAAGCTGTTCTGACAGATACTTTTTTATTTGCCAGAAGCTGAAGTGAACAATGATTTCTGCTGTCTGTGTGTGTGTGTGTGTGTGTGCGTGTGTGTGTGTGCGTGTGCGTCTGTGTGTGTGTGTGTTTGCGTGAATGCACTATGGAAGTGCATGCTGTCATGTTAATGTGGTTCATATTATCCTTTGGTGAGTATGTGGCACAAAGTTTGCTCGGCTATTCATGAATATTTGACCAGTTGATAAATTAATAAAAAAAGAATTTCATTGTTGGCTGCTAAATTATAAGTAAGTAGTCAAGGCTAGGCGTAAAATGCCCCCTCTGTCTGCTACTTGAGAATAAAGACTGTGTATTATACGTTTACTCAAAAATAATTCCCATTATTTGTGGCGATTACGCTTCATGCCCAGATTAGACTGTTGAATTTTCTTACCTTCAGAGGACTTCAAGCATGAGGATTCACCCCAAGGCAAACCACTTAGTAGTGAGGTCAAAGGTCAGAGCTAGCTATACAACGGATGCTAATGTTACCACCAGCAACCAGGTTCATTACGGGACACTCAAACAGGCATTCAGGTGAAAACTGAGTAAAGCAATAAGATCATTTTAGACCAAAAGACACGTTTTCTATCATTCGCTGGCGTCGTAGTGGGCCAAATCGCACAAACAACAACAAGTACAAGCGATCTAACGATGGCATGTGAAAACAAATATATGGACCTGCTGTAGTCGAGGTTACAATCATTACGGGTTGGGAATTCATGGTACAACGAAGTTTGGCATTTCATTACCACCGACAGTTGTGCAGGATAACTGGATCCGACTAACAGACTGTAACTTTGGACTACAGCGTCTGGACCGCTGGCTGAGTAAGAAGTTTATTCATTCAGGGTTTTTTTTTAAATGACAGGATCAGGAACAAGACTGTAAACCTCTGGGGAGAAAATAACTACAGCCTTTGAGCAAGAAGTTTTGACTTCTGTCAGAAGCAGACAGTTAAGTCCAATGATGTTAATCCCCAAAGAAGTGGAAGGAATAGAATGCCTCAGAGAAAAGTTCTGAAATTTGAATATGTGAAAAGCCAAATAATTCTGAGAATGTAAGTTTAGTGGGCAAGACTGAACCTTTCAAGGTGGAGAAAAGAGTGTGGTCAACAGACGTGAACGAATGACCTAAGACAAATAAAAACTCACTAAAAATTCTTAGTTGTGAAGGAAGTCTCATAACTAACAGTTTGACAACCAGTTGGTGTCTGGCTGGTGAAGGGTCGTAGATGAAATTGATCGACCCGTGACGATATATGGCATTAACTAAAGGCTATATGACATAAACTAAAGGCTATATGACATAAACTAAAGGCTTTATGACATAAACTAGAGGCTATATGACATAAACTGGAGGCTATATGACATAGAGTAGAAGCTATATGACATAAACTAGAGGCTATAAACTAGAGGCTATATGACTTAAGCTAGAGGCTATATGACACTAGAGGCTATATGACATAGACTTGAGGCTATATGACATAGAGTAGAAGCTATATGACATAAACTGGAGGCGATATGACATAAACTAGAGGCCATATGACATAGACTAGAGGCTATATGACATAGACTAGAGGCGATATGACATAAACTAGAGGCCATATGACATAGAGTAGAAGCTATATGACATAAACTGGAGGCTATAAACTTGAGGCTTTAGGACAAAAGCTAGATGTTATAAAAAATAAACTAGAGGCTATATGACATAGACTAGAGGCTATATGACATAGACTAGAGGCAATATGACATAAACTAGAGGTGATATGACATAGACTAGAGGCGATATGACATAAACTAGAGGCCATATGACATAAACTAGAGGTTATATGACATAAACTAGAGGCTATATGACATAAACTAGAGGCCATATGACATAAACTAGAGGTTATATGCCCAGTGATTGTACTTGTTAACCCAAGACACAACAGATCTGGTTTTGAAATCAGATTAATGTGTTTCACATATTGATTTGGCAAAAGTTTTATGCCTTTCCTGACACAACCCTTCCTGTTTATCTGGACTTGGAACCGGCACTTGAAGTAAACTGATTTGTGATCCCTTCAGGGCTTGGTTATGAGTGGTAAATAATAAACACATATCTGCTATAAAGTGATGTTTTCATAAATGTGAGAATGTTTATATGATCTGAAAGAGTTCCGTCCAACATTAACCATCCACAGATTATGGCTTTTTTTTTGACAGCTCCTTTGTTTGGTCTCCTTGATTTGTGGATACCGACTGCGAATCATAATCGGACTTCCTGTCTACCAGAAACGGCACACAACTTAGCCATCGCTAACAGCTATCAATGAAATCAGGGGGATCGCCATCATTTGTAAGATCTTTTTGTATTTAAAATCACTCGTATATGCTGTCATCTCCGTCTTCTTCGCTTTCTCTCCCGTTTGTTTGACCACAAATGTAGCGGCGGTCAACTTCGCCTCGCTTTCGCCTCTTACTTGATGTCACATAAAAGGTTTCTATGTCTATGATATTGGGATACACATACTCCTATATAAACTGCTGTAAAATGCTAAAAGTTCAATCACGTTCGCTGTGATTGGGTTTAACCCTCTGGGGTCAGAGGTCAAGCTAAAGCTAGGGTTAGCCTTATACCTTAATAAACTGCCTTGAACAATAATCAACATGCCAATGTTTGGTATCTTTTTTGGTATCTTCGTCACTCTGACATACTGTATCAATATTCTGAACCCAAACACGTATGGGGTTATGGATCCCGCCGATGTGATCCTAGGATCCAAACGGTTAAATATTGAATGGTAGAGGAAACTTACTGAAATCATATGATTGAAATGTAGCTGCGATACAGCTGAAACATGTTAACAAAGAGTGGAAAAAAACAAAAAACACAAAATGAAGCTACAGATCCGCCAGGAAGACTATCCTCTCGCACACTCAGGCCCACGTCATGGCTCATGTCACTCATACCAAACCTTCCACTCATGCTCAGTCAGTCTCAGTTCCACGCTTCAACGTCTGGGATTTCAATTGATATCAGCTGTTGTGAGCAGCCGACCACATCTGTCAGATATCACGGCGACACGCCTTCATCGTTAGCCTCCCATCTTCTTGTCCTCTTTTTCAAATATCGCTCTCCCCATCCCTCTAGTTGTGTCAGGCTGATCGTTCAAGTGCCCTCCACCTCCCCGTCTCCACCACAGTCCCCGCAGATCCATTAACTTAATCCCTCATCAGTGTCAGCAGAGTCATCAGCCACCACCTCCACTATCCAGACTCCAAGGAGGGATATATTGATCTCAATACCCCTGAAGAAGTCTGAACGCCAAAGACTTATCCCGTCATGCCATTGCGATGAATCACATGACATTTCTTCTTATTTTGTCAAAACAACAGTATTTTTGTGGTAGACAGTCTTATAAACATTCTGATCTCGAATTCTTTTCTGCTCAGATGAAGGCCTTTAAAGTCGGCCCACTTACCGTTTAACGGGCCAAAACTTTAGCGAGCATGTTTATATGGAAAGGCCTAATATAAATTGGTGTGACCGAGATTAGTCAACTTGCGCTGGAATTTTGTTTGGAAATCTTTTTGGATACTCATATTGTGGATATATTTGTGGTATTGGCCAGAAAAAAGATATTCAGAAGGGAGCATTATTGAATCAGAAATGTTTGCCAACCACTGCTATAGACAATAACAGAGCGATCCGTCAGAAGCAAACGGCCAATTCAAAGTAGCTAGCATCCAAATCCGACCTTTTGTATATCACATCCAAACCGGAGCTGTTGGAAGGTAGGAGTTCTGATCGATGAGCCAAAAAATCCAGTGAAAGCGCTTCTCTAAGGTTGCGAGAAGATATAATAGTCAGAGCTGGACAACCAGTAGCTTTCAATTTTTATATGCAGCCCATTTACAACCGACGACGGCCAAAAACAAAGAACAAAAGTACGTTTGATTCTGTCTGCTGACTGAACCAGACCGGAACAGACCCGGTTAACTGGGTCCAGACATCGCACCGAACTCGTTCTCATAATGGACTCTAAATGTCCGGCCAACCGTCGTCTTTTAGAAGTTTAGTGTTTCAGATATGAATATAAATACATGAAAGTAAAAGGAAAAAAAAAAAATTCAGCTTTGATGTCCCATTTCATCAAAATGTAAATAAGTGAATAAGTGAATTTCTTTTTTTGTTGTTGTCCCGAGCATCAACAGTCTCGTCACAGCGTTCCCACATCCTTAATGACGGTATCTACTCATGATAGACCAACAGTGCCGTATTTCTCTCTCTGAGAGCTCGTTGAAGTATTAGATTCCCAGGCTTCCTCCAGTGGGCATAGCTGCTGCTCCGATCATCTCTGCGTCGCTCTGGGTTTGATTTGAGCCAAAAGGGCCACTGGACACAACTTCCAAGGCGTTAGCATTGTCGGCAGTCACCCAGAAAAACTTCAGATCATGCTAGTTTGAAGTGACAGTTTGCATAATCTACAGTACATGGGGTGAGAAACAAGCGTCTCACGCTAACTACAAACACATTATGTATGGAACAATGCCGGCCTCGTGGCCTTTCATCTGCAACAGACTCTTTCTTACACATTTCCCAACACTATAGTGTTACATCTCCTGGGTATTGACATGCTAATGCCTTTGAAACGTTGAGTTTTTTGATGTGTAGACTTGTAGGGATGTGATGATCTTAAACTCACTGTCCAAACTCAGACAAATCCAAGAATTCCTGCCTGCACCTCCACAAGTGTCGGAAACGGCAAAAAGCAGTCATTTGGTTTATTTCTGAAAGTCTGTGAAGAGAAACTACACTGTAAAAAGGGAATTTATGACGATCTCATAATAATTATTACAACTGGACACAATTGGATAAAGAATTTACAACTTGAATTAATAAGATTAATAATTCCTTTGGGTTACTAGTTGAAGTATTTTCTTTAAGTCCATCAACTATTTTCTTTTTACAGTGCATGATTAGACCCCAAAAGCATATAAAAGCACTTTTTCGGCACTTTGAGATTTGATCCAAATGTAAAGTGCGTTATAAATTAAATGTATTATTATTATTATTAAAAATGTTATTCCAGCTTGAGAAATTCTCCAAATCTCTTTCAAAAAACTTTCTTTCTTTTATGGTTTTACCTTCAAAAACCTTAAATATAAAACAGTAAATAGATATTTGTTTATTATTGGTGCAATATTCGGACACTATTTCATTCGTGCAACATTAAAGATGAATATTATACCCAGTAAAAAGAGAATAGCTAAGTTAGGTTAATGTATAGTTCTGGCCATTTGTAGAAGTTTAGTGAGTTGGCTGGGATGGTAGATGCGTTTTTCTTTTTATTTGTGCTATTAGCAGTTTCGACAATCATCTTTTTGCTAAAGATTCACACATAGCCTCCTCTGAGTTATTTATTCTTATTTATCATATCCCCGAAAGATCTGGGATATTATGGAATAGTCACAGCTTCCAGATCATTTTCAAGGGGGCTTTTTGGGAAAAAAAACCGCCCAAAAAAACATTGTTTTTTTGACCCCAACTTCCCAAACATTCGTCTAATTGTCCAAATTGGAATGAATCTACACAAGGAGACCTATCTTGTATATATATATAATTTTACTCTAACGGTTCACGTTTTACTCATGAGACAGTTTCGTATCTGTAACTTTCCAACCATAAGTTGAAATGTGTCTAAGATGAGCTCATAGTCGAGGAAATCTGTCTTGTTTTATCACTGAGCCCAAAACAAATAGTTAACCGTACTTATATTTATTATTGAGACACTGTGGGAACTTATCTCAGAACATATTCCTGACTTCAGAGAAATAGTTGGGTTGAGTCAGTATGGACTGTTTGAGATTATTAATGACTCATGTTTAATTTGAGGAATTCATTCAAGGGGATTGCTTTGTACAACGCAGGGGATTGGGTTGGATTGGGGCTTTTCCGGGTTACACCCTTGTTGTCAGGGACGACAGCGTGACGGATGACATCATATTCACATGAAGGGCTCATCGTCGATGTTCTGATAGAAAAGCGTTTAGCGGCATGAGAGGCGTACTCGATTATTCGTGGAAGAATAATTACAAACAGATGCCGACCAAACATTTGTTTTTCTAAAATAAATGATTCATTTCCACCTTTAGATTCGGATAAACAAAAAATACCGTGCGACAATAACTGCATTTTGAACGTTGAGGAAGTTGGTGGTGACAGAATGTGAAAGAGCTGAAGACATGACTTCATGGACTTTTGCACGGTCGGCTTCAGAGTCGGTTAAACGGATCGCTTCAGTGCTTTCGCATGTCGTGACATTTTATCCCAGGAATGAGCCGGTAAACGGGTAGAAAAACTGTTAGCCGCCTTGTTTACAAACATCTTTTTGATGCTTTCATCGGGGATATGTTCTCCGTGGAGGAGAATAACGGCAGGGCTGGATTCTATCATTGCATCAAGCTTTTAAATGTTTGCAGACATTTTGAAGACTTTGCGTCTTCTTCTTGCCAACTAATAGACAACAAATGGTGTTTGGTGGATTTGTTGCCTCAACTTAATACTCTTGTTTCTTTTTTTCGGAGCCATGTTCACCGCTACGCCCCAACTGGAATGATTGGCATTTTATTTCCACCCTCATAGCTGCCCTTTCCACAAACTTCCATGTAATGGACTCATAAGACTCTGAAACATCTTGTTTTCAGGCCGACTGTTTGAAAACCCAGGCCCTGACTGGCTCCAAATGGTGAGAATAATTTGCTGTAATTGCGCCGTAGGTGAAACCTTTGAAGACCCGTTTTGTGTTGTGACTGAAACAATGATGATTAGAGCCTGCTCACTTGTCAAGTGCGATTATCGGGAGAGCAACCACATGAAAAAGCGGATGTCCAACATGAAATAGTGCGCTCTAGTAATATATTCTTAAAAAACACACTTACAAACAGCACCGAGGGAGCTAATAATACGACCATTAGGCTTAGCAGCCATTACTAACAGCTGCAATTATCTAAACGGTCTGACCACGTGGTGATCAGCCGCAGAGGGGATAAAAGTATATATTTACTTTATTTAGCTGCAGGGGGAAACCGTTTGGGTCACAAACAATAGCCAGCATGAACAAACCGGAGGCTTGAAAGGCTACTGCTCGCACCACATGATATAGATTACCTTTGGAGAAATCTGGGCGCCCATTAACACGGCTGTTTGATCTCTATGGCACAAATTGGTCCAAGGTGAAGAAATTGTTGCGTAATTATGATTGATGATGACAGGAAGGGGAAATGATTTGTGCCTTTACATTTTCAGTGAGGAAGTTGTTTCTTAGAAGGAGAATAAGAAAAAAAAAAGGAGGTGCACAGTAGGAGCTGTAAGAAAGTGTAATGAGATGTGAGGATTTAGATGATGGCCGCTTACGAGCAGAAGCGTTAGGGAATAAAAAATCATTAAAAAAAAAAAAACGAAAGTCGTATTGATGTATTTTTATTAAACTAGTGACAAGGTGATTACGATTCTTATTAGAACGTTTTTTTTTACACAACCAGTATGGGCCTGTGACGACAAATTGATGTTTTAGAGATTAAATGTCTCGTGATAAATTGATTAAATGTAGAATTTTTAGGAAGAATTTATAGGGATCCTTTAACCCTTTATCTCTTAACCTAGAAAACAAAACTTTAGCGAAATAATATCTTTGCATATTTTATTCCTGTGGGCCACATTTTAATTCAATATCTTAAACACTCTAACCGTAAAATTTAATAAAAGTTTTCTAACAGTAAAAAAAAAAAAATCAGATTTAAGATTTTTTATTTTAATAAAAAATGGTCAGTTTTAATTTGAGTAGCTCAACCTTTTGGTTAAGCATAGTTGTATAGAAAGCCATTCGACCAACCTTAGACTTTTTTCCGATGTATCAGGTACTATAATTCTGTTTAGTGAGTCCTCACATGCTTTAATATGCTAAAACTACTAATAGAATAGGAGTTAGTCAATAACCATGGCTAATGCCTTCTCCTTGGTGGCACCTTTGACCTGTGGTATCCACCAAGGCTCCATTCTCGGACCCTTACTCTCTACAAAATACCTGCCACCCCTGGGTCATATTACAAACAGGTTCAGGCAAGTGGCTCACATTTTTCAGTAAGATATAGTGACTCAAAATGAGCTCAACCAAACAGATTAGCAGGACATTAAAGGGTTACATAGGTTGTTTTTTTTATGTTAAATTGAGATTGCTTCTTGTGCTTGAGAATATAAGTTTAGTTAAAGAAATATGTTTATAAATCCCATTCTATTCTACTCTCTGGAGCTTTCCATCCTTCCGAAATATTTGTCTCATTTCAAGAGCTGCAACTCAGCCTGTTTAAAATGTTATTCGGCTATAATTTATATCCCTGAAAAGCAATATAAGTATATTATGGAATAATAATCGCTTCTTTTGGTCCTGTTAAAAGGAAAAGCCAAAACTATTTCATGAATCATTCTCAAACTGTACTCTTCCATAGACTTTGAAGAGGAAGAATTGGATTGATTTCAGGGAAAGGTTGGTTGCATATTTCTGGCACTAGGAGCTTTACCTCCAAAAGTTTTCAGGCCATAATTTCGCAACTGTTGTTCTGATTTAGTCCAAATTTGGTGCGATTCATGAAACTATATCTTGTATATGACATGTTTTACCCTAAAAGTTCATATTTTACTCACCTGGCGTCACTTTTTCATGAAAAACACTATTTTTCAGACATAACATTAATTTCAGGAGTTCAATCAGAGGGATTGCTTGTGCAACACCGGGGATTGGGGGCTTTGCACGAGTTGCTCATTAAACCCATTTACCTCTTGCATCCAAGCCTGGTAGAAAAGTCATTAATTTTTCTAAGGTATATGATGATTTACAAAAAACTGGACCTAGGAGAACGTGGGGCATCCGTCTGGAGGTCCGGTCTGGGCACAGTGGACAAATAAGCTGTAATAAATAAGCTGCTAATACCTCATTCAGAATATTTATGGGTCAGGCTCTGGTGCTCGCTCGGAGGGAAGTTCATGCTACACAAAAGTACCGGAAGTACAGTTTGTGCAGGAAACACAAGGAACATTACATCCCAAACACATCTGACTCACATTAATGAGGTTTATTTAAATTTATGTCCAAGACCCGAGGCAAAACGTTAGTGCGGACAAGAATAAGTTTCATAAAGGATTCTGCCTGTTAGCGGACTTATCTCCACAACCTCCTCCAGAAGCTTCATGATCGGGTTTCTCAGGGTTACATCGAGAAAATCAGGAGCGGAGCCCGAGTATTCAGGCGTCATCATTCCACCTGGTTGTCTCAGGAGGAATATAATGTCGGCAACTCAAATATTAACAGACGAGAAAACAGGTTGGAGACAAATAAAAATGCTATGACTGCTTTGCATACTTTCCCCACCGAGACCCCAGCCTGCAACCGTCCCCTCCTTCAGCCTCAATTGAGCGCTAAGGATTTGTATAATGGCATCAGTGACTCAGTGTCTGGAATAACGCTCTAAATAAAGAATAAAAGCAAATCTGCTCTCGTTTCACTCCATGCACCTTTTCCTCTCCTGTTGCCAGGGGAATGACCAAATGCATTTTATATGCGAGCGCCGCGCTCCACTGCATCCTGAGCACAGGACAGAATCGTGTTCCACTTTAAAGACGCTAATTTTACATTTTTAATGACTGGCTGATGGTGAGTCCCACTTACAAGAAAAAAGAAGTGGAAGTCGTCCTCCCCATATCTCCTCATTCCAGAGGGATGAGGATGTTTTTGTATGTAAGATAAACAGAAGAATAAATACAATAAGCTCTTGTTTTACTCGATCCACCTCTACGCCCCCATTTTGTATGCAAATGATTCTTTAATTAATTATATCGCCAAGAAACTATTACGTCATCTTACACAGATTCTTCATGTTGACACAGAAGCTGAAAAATGATCTCAAGGATCATTTGCAAATTTTTCTACCCACATAAGCCTTAGTGCGAGGAAGAACTGCATTGATTTTTGGTAAGATTGGTTTAATCACCGAAGGATTTCGGGCCATGATTTCTCAAGCATCGGCCCGATAAGTCCAAATTTGTATTCGAGGACATCAATCTTGTATATATCATAATTCACTCTAAAAGTTTATACTATAAATATTTCACCCACTAGGGGGAGCTTCTTTACCGAAAACACAGTTTTTCGAACAAAATTTTCAAACCATTTAGTCCCAATTTGGTGCATACGAACTGACTCCAGGAGATCTATGTCGTAATCAATTTTAGTTATTTGTTTTTTATTGTTAAACATCATAATTTTCTCTAGTTGTTCATATTCAACCACTAGGGGGAGTTTTTGTTTTTTTACAAGAAACACTGATTTTCAGACATAACTTCCTAAGAGTTTGTCCGGTTTTGTACAAATTTGGTGAACATGAATCGAATCATTGAGATCTATCTTGTATATATTATATTTTAATCTAATAGATAATATCTAAATCACTAGATATTAATCACTAGAGCTTTTTTTATTTGTTTCTTTACCGAGACACAATCCTTCTTATTTAATTTGTGCCTCAGGGGGATCGCTTGTACAACACAGGGGATTGGGGGCCTTTTCAGGGATATACCCTTGCTGTCTAGGACGACGGCGTAGGCCTACTTTTACTTTTACATTCCCTACAAACGTGTGAAATGGCTGCAGTGGAATCCAGTCCAGGAGATTCTTCAATTTCCTGACTGGTTAGCCAGATGCCGGGATTATCTCTTGTTATTTTAAGTCAGATATCACAGGATTATGACTTAAGAGGATGTGTGACATCAGCTGGAAGAAACTCAGGGGCTCCTTCATCGAAATATCTGCAAAAATGCAGTTCATGCTAGTCAAATTAAGAATTGGTGAGATGAGAAAGTCGACCAAAAAAACAGCTAGTGAAGAAGGTTATCTTTAATTTCTGTAAACGCCTTCACATAAACTCCCCACATCCCTCTTCTAAAGGGCAAACTCTTCTTTTCTCTAAAGGTAATTAGCTTGATCTCAATGCTGTCATCTCCATAAGTGTAGCTGCTTGTGAAACAAAAAAAGAAAAAGCAGCAAGAAAAGACGAGGCCAGCCCTCCCCAGGGTCAGCGCCCACCGCAGCCTGGATTATGGCACCAAAGGAATCCTGGGAAGCGTGTATTGATTTGGCCTGACACTCGCTGCCACATTTAGCTTAGCTCGGCCGCTGACTCGCAAAGGCTTTAAGCAGTTATCTGCCATATTCTCTACCGTCTTTAAAGAGCGCTGCGGTATCACCTCATGCCACGGAAGATCTATCATCTCGTAATCAGCTCTCTGCACCTCACGGCAAATCTTCTTTGACTACTAATACGAGCTTAAAGTTCATGTGCAGAGGACTATGCTTAGTGAACTTGTTAGCATCAGCGAGCTGTGGCCAAACGCTGGCCTTTAGAAGCGCCATTTGTTTCCTACGAAGCGTCTGGTCGCCGTGCCGCGGTGTCTTCAGGACGCTCATGCATTCATGGAGAACAAAAAGCTCATTTCTGCAGCTCCAATACGAACACAATGTTGTCACCAGTCACGACGGAGGACGACGTCATTCTGAGGACAAACCCGGTTAATTAGGAGAGTGAAATTTAACACAACTATTTTTATTTGAATATGTAATTTGTCAAGGTTCTGATGTTTCAAGAATGTGACATAAGTTATACAGATGCTCTTCATCATCTTCATCATCTACACAAACTCATACTCATATACATTTATAACTTTGTCAGACAACTTAAGCACTAGCATTTTATGCTAGCACCATCCATCATTCATCCATCCACCTAACCGTCCATCCATCCACCTAACCATCCACCCATCTAAGCATCCATCCACCTAACCATCCAACCACCTAACCATCCATCATCCATCCATCCACCTAACCATCCACCCATCTAAGCATCCATCCACCTAACCATCCATCATCCATCCATCCACCTAACCATCCATTCATCCATCCATAAATCCATCTATCCATCCATCCACCTAACCATCCACCCATCTAAGCATCCATCCACCTAACCATCCAACCATCCACCTAACCATCCATCCATCCACCTAACCATCAATCCACCTAACCATCCATCCACCTAACCATCCATCCACCTAACCGTCCATCCATCTAAGCATCCATCCACCTAACCATCCAACCATCCACCTAACCATCCATCCACCTAACCATCATTCATCCATCCATAAATCCATCTATCCATCCATGCTGGTTTTGTTTTCATCTCCAGACATGAAGCAAAGATAAAATAAAAACTAGGAGAACCAACTATCCATCAGAACCCTACAGATACTCTACATGTCATAACATTTTGTTCCTTTTTAGGCCCAGCACTGTTTTTAACATTACAGGCTAGATGTTCAACCCATCCTCACATTTCTGGCCAACTGTAAACATCTGATCAGCCAGTGATGTTGGTTTGCATGATTCTGGGCAAACACCATGTGCAAAGAGCAACGCTTATCCAATGTTTGCCAGGAAACATCCAACACTTTAGCCTTTGGAACACCCATTGGCCTTAAGTGGCCAAATGCCATCTTATTTTATTCATGTTCCGGAACTCCTGCGCCCTTTGGTGCTGAGCCCTCTTCCAGCAATAAGCATCAACCCTCTCCTTCCACGTCATGCAGATCTTATTTGTCTTTTTTATTGCAACATTTTCCATTTAATTAAATTCTCCGAGCAACACTTGCAACATCATACAGCATATTCTCCCTGTGCATCTCTGCCAGCCACCGATGTAGTCATGGGACGGCTGGGGGATGAAATGGGCAAAGACAGCTCCACAACCGCCAGGGGTGTTATTCTAAGATGAGGCTGGAATCAGAAGTTTTGTCGGTTTCAGTTAACCAGGGCGCTGCTAAATGGCTTAAGCCAAGCATCAGTGCACCCAGCCAAGGCTCTGAGATATATTGCTGCATGACAGCTAAAGTAGTTGGCTGAATCATGAACATGTACCCAGCCCAAAGAGCCCTCGGGCTTTCTCTTCTTCATGACTGGCTTTTAAGTGTTTTATCCATGGGACACAGCAATAATGTGCATTAAGATCAAGAACACTTATTTCAATTGTGCTTTATGTTTTATTCTAGCCTCAACTAGGGGGCGTCTAGACTGCGTGTTGCTCCAGAGGAACGCCTTCCATAAGAGCAGGGTTGACTTCCATCATCTCTGTATACTGATATTAGTATTCTCTATAACTAGGCCTAGATAGCAAGGGAATATCCCTGAAAAGCCCCAAATCCTCTGCGTTATGTCGGCAAAATGGAGCATGGAGTAAGATATTTCATATATACTGTACATATGTATATATACATACATATATATACGTATATGAATGTATATATATATACTAGATCGATCTCCTCGAGTCGACTTTATGCTCTAAATTGAACCAAAGGTCGACAAAATGATAACCAAAAGGCCTTTTTGAGATGAAGCTCCCCCTAATGTTGGAAATATACAACTGACCTCTCTGTGCGTCTCTTATGAAATGATCCCATGGGTGCCCACTCCGAGCACCACAATGGGATTCAGCAACCACACACTTTAAAACAGAGGGATTCAATGTAATGTGACAGTTCTTCACTTTTACTTGATATAGACATTCATTTTCCATTATGAGTTAAAATAGGTCCGTCTCACAGACTCGTATCTAAGTGATTCACTTTAGCTGTGGATGAGCGCCCTCTCTCTCTCTCTCTCTCTCTATCTATCTCTCTCGCTCACAACCCAACTGGTCCAGGCTGTCACTTCATCAGTGGCACCAATAAGAGCCAATTAAATTAGAAGCACTGACTAACCCTGACCGTTACTGAAGTGAGAGACGCCTATAGTTCCGTGGATATTTTTCTTTTCTGACTTCCTGTTTGAGCCTTCTCCGTGACTCCGTTACTTCTTTGAAGGTTCACTATTGTTCCAAGTGTTCTCCATCTGCAGATAATATGTGGATCTGCGGCCAAGAGTTTTGGAACCCTTCCCAGACTGATGTTTATCGATCATTTTTTTCATCACCTCTTCTGGAATTCCTTTTGATTTTGGCATAGTGCTATACATGAGACGCACAAGCCAACTTCCTGCTTCTGAAAATGGTCTATTTAATTGATGTTTTCAAGGTCCATTGTGTAAAATTTTACCAGGTGGAGGCCCTGTGAGCCCCCTCCCTTTCCTTCTCTGTCTGATTTTTTCCTGACCCGAACCGAGCACCAGCAAGGAGGAACCAACACTTGTTCTAGTGAGGTCTGTCCATTTCACCCACTCAAATTGACTCGACGGGCCACGGATGGTGGCCGGTTCAGGAGTGATCGCCCTTTGGAAGTGAAAATGCCGCACTATCAGTCCACGATCTCTGGGAAGGGGTTAGATCCGGGCAGGGGGGGGACTCTCTGAAAATCACAGCCAACGCCATCTGCCTCCTCGCCTGTGTGGCTGCTGGGAGGGAGGCTGGCGGGATTGAGCTGAGTTGAATGCCGGGACTCCTCATATTTGCTCTGACGGCGAGGCTTGGCGCTCGGTTGATTATTCTTGTTCTAAATAATTAGTGTGATCCTCCATTTGTCAAAACAGTTACAGTTGTAACTGTTGTACAAATAGTTACAACTTAAACTCTCTCCAGACATTTGTACCAATATGGCGGATTCTATATAAACCCGCTCCATTGAGATTAAAAGGGTAACAAATATTTTTACTTTTAACTGAAAGTACACCAAAAAAAACATATTTATGAATATAATATTCAATTTCCTGAAAGAAATACCCCTGAATACCCCGAAATGTCACATAATGTACCTTTCAAATCTGGGTGTGTCTAATCCAGTTTATTTTCTAAGGGAGCCACTCCGGGATCATGGGAATGTAGAAATGCTCCTTTATAAAGGAGTTGATGAAGTTCAGAGGAAAAATGAAGTGTTAGAAGTCTGAGCTGTAAGGCCGTGCCTAAGAAGTGAAGGGGTAAATGTCCCGAACATGACACTCCATAACAGCAGCTGTTTGTGATGTGACAAGACAATACTATAATCTGAAACACACAATTAATCACACACAAGAACTTTGAGCCGGAATTCAAGCATCTGAGCCCAGACACAGATTATGAAAGCAATGAAACACGACGCCTGCTAATGTGCCAGAACTTACCGACTCCCTGACACGATGAGTTTGACTTCATGTAGGAGCGTCTATAGGTATTAATATTTATAGGCTAGTAAAGCTGCAGGTACGGCCCTTTATCTAAACACAAACCTTCAAACTCCATCAAACTCACCCGTTCTGTTTCCAACGTGTGAGTCCCACTCTCTCCGGAGTCAGACATTTTTTTACGCTTACTGAATCTTACATTGATGCTTCCACAGGAAGAAAACGGCCAAACACGTATTGACTCGTATCATTATGTCATTTTACTAAACGCAGCTGTGCAGAAGCTCAAACAATACCACAGACAGCACCATGTGTTGGCTGCCGGGCCAAAAACCCAACTCTCGCTGATGCCGGAATATGAGCAAAGTGGTCACAGAGCATGTGGCATGATGAACAGCAAAGACAGAAGGTTCTGGGTTCGAATCCACCTCGCGTCTTTCAGTACGGAGTGTGCATGTTCCCCTTGAACCACACGCTCTAAGTTTCCTTCTAGGTGTGAGGGTGAATGCTGGGTCCTGTAATGAACTGACAACTTGTTCGGTGTAAGCCCCACCTCCCACCCATGTCAACTGACAAGGGCTCCAGTCCCCTTGTGACCCTACACAGGATAAGAGGTTATAGAAAATAATAATACTAATAACTGATTCAAAATATTTGTTTCCAAAAGAAAGTTAGAATGTTCTTTGCAGGATAAAAACGAGGCATGAAAAGACACCGACAGTGACAGTAGACTAGGTCTACGCTGTTCTTTACCAACCGCATTGAACTCTTCAAATTAAATGTGAAGTTAAAGTCAAAAAACTGAGTTTTTCATGGAAAGAAAGCTCCACCTGTTGTGTCAAATGGGATATTAGATCTCCTTGAGTCGATTCATATTCACTAAATTCACTAAAGACGAAAAACAGCCATTTTGGTAAAAAAAATAAAATAAATCTCCCCCTAGTGAGTAAAATGTGAACTATTGGAGTATAATGTGAGGTATACAAAATAGATCTCCTCAGTCTAAATCAGATCAACAGTTAATACATTTTAATCCCGAAAACTTTCGGAGGTAAAGCGCCCCCTAGTGTCAGAAATATACAACCCACCTTTCCCAGAATCTCTCGTTCTTCGCCGCACTTAAGTCTATGGAGGAATTCAATTTGAAGATGATCCATAAAGGAGTCATCAGCCTCTCTTCACAGGTATCCAGTGAAGAGAGGCTGATGAGGTAACATCCTCTAGTTTTCGTAAAAATCCGAGCTGCTGGATTCCGAGGAAGCTGGAGACAAACAGACGGAGGCTGAGGGGAGCAACCAAAACCGAACAAGCAACCAAATCAAAATGTCACAAATGGTCACCGGAGTTACATTTCTACAAAGTCAGATTTAGTTGACATGTGTGGATTTAAAAAAATACTCCATACACCGATCAGCCATAACATTAGAACTGCCTGCCTTATGTTGTGTAGGGCCACCTGTTGCTGCCAAAACAGTTCTGAGTTGCATTGTTGGTTCTGACACCTTCCTTTCAGGAAAAAACATTAACTTTTTTGGTGTTAAAATATTTTGTCTATGAGATCAGAAAACATTGGCTCGCCTTCACTCCCCACGAACGTCAATGACTCTGTCGCCGGTTCACCAGTCGTCCTTCGGCAGAACAATGAGATTAGTGATGTCTGGGAACACCCTGCACTCGACTGCCAGTGCATTTTCTTATTACTCTTCTGCAGTTACAAACTGTACTTCCTGTAAATGAGAGAAGTATCTTATTGAACCGTCTTTCTTTCTTTTTTTTTAATTGACCTTGTTTAAGACGCTCTGATCCAGCCGTCTATCCATCCTAATCTGGCCCTCGTCAAAGTTGCTCATATCCTGCTTATGTTCCATTTTTCCTGCCTCCAACACATCAAATGTCTTATTATAATGTCCCATTGCTTCCTAATGTATCTCACTCACTGACATGTGGCATTGTAATAATATATTCAATGATATACTGACTTCAACTATCAGTGGTTATAATGTTATGGCTGATTAGTGTATATATAAATTGCACAGAAGAATTTTGAGAATGGTTTAATCTCAAAAATAATCACAATTTACGTGTGAAAATAACATTTCTCTGCTCTGACCGAAGATGTTTTTTTTTTTTATGTGACATAAGAATTTAAGATCAAGTGGTTTTATTTAGAAAAAGTAGCCATCACAAAAAAAAAAAACTTTCCAACTTTCTTCCTTCCACGTTTCTAACAGTCAGGCTTTTTTTCCCGTTTGGACTACATTATTCATATTTTGTTCAAAAGGGTGGCTCTTGTGTTTCAGCGTCTGTCGGTGAGCATCTGTCCGTGAGTTTGATCTGTTTTACGTTCCTCCTGTTAGAATGAGATAAGACAACATGGTGAAATCAAACCTGGCAATAAATCACGGCGTGGGCTCGGATTAACCGCAACTAATACATCATCTTGTCTTGGATGAAATCAAACCCTGTGTTACAGTCACGGTGTCACGGTCAGCTGGAGAGGGAATCTATGCGGTAAATCGGAATCAGCTGATGCATCTGCGACTGGAGTAAACATGAGCTCATCGACTTCTGAAAAAAAACGGACGACTCTGATGATTGGTTCGTTTTAACGATGGAGCATGAAGGCCACATTGACAAAAAAAGTTTTTTGTTTTTTTTTAAAATAGAGATTACGAGAATAAAGTCATGAGTTTTCAAAAGTTCTGAAACTTGTGATGATTATGTTGTGCTTTTGTACCAACACAGTCGATATACGTCTATTTGTCGATCCTACATTATTATTAAAATATAGATCGACAAAATAATCCCTGTTCGGCATTTTCACTACAATGTGTAGCCTAAAAATTACGTCTTTATTTGCGTAGAATTACGATTTTTTCCTCGCAAAAATTACAATTTCTTTCTTATAAAATTAAGAGTTTTTTCTTGTGATAGTACAACATTTTTTAATTCTTGTAAAATTATGACTTTGTTCTAATAGTCTTTTTTTTTTATGTATGAAAGAGGTTTTAATGAAGCCCCTTCTTAAATGTTAAACTTTTGGCACATTTGGCATTACAGTTACAGACGATCTGTCAGATTTGACACTAAACTGAATCAAAACAGTTTCAGCGACTCTTGAGTTCAAGTTTAAGTTTCTTAACATTAACTTTGTGTTTTCTCACAGCAGCAAATCTTATTATAAATATCATCATTTTGGATTTAATGATCCCGATCACTGCTTGGATCCAGATCAAATTTTGATGAACTGGATCACCACTAGGTCGTTGGAAGTGTCACTTCCTGTGTTCGCGGAATGTCACTTAAAATACATTCTCTCCTTGGAGTAATCCTGTTTACAGACAAACATAGTCCACGTTTAGTGAATATCCGTGCACTACTTTACGCCACTTTTTAATCAATATTCTTGGACATTTCATTTTACGAATAGTCTTCTTTTTGTAGCTAGAGTCTGTTTCATTTTGAGTTTTCAGTGTTCAGTATTTAGTAGACATTTATATGTATATATATGAATATATTAATTCCGTGTGGGCCACCCATCGTCTCTGAGAGACACTTTCTCGTTCTGCATCATCGACTGACATCAATATTAGGCAGGTGGTTTTAATGTTATGGCTGATCAGTGTAACGTTAATTTCAACTTACTTCAAGATTATGTCAAATCTTTGCAAACCAAACGCTCCTTTGCCCTCGGACAAAGGATTAAGACTTGACAGGGCCGGAATCAGCGGAGGCCATCTCCGGACACCTCTCCCCTCTGATCCCTCGGAGCCAGAGAGTATCGGAGCGCCGCGGGAACGAATCCAAACAAACGAACACAATCAAACTCAGGAGGAACGTGTCAACAAACACCAACCTTCATCGGAGCCCGCAGGTCAACTGAGAGCCTGTGTGGCCCCGTCGTACGGCGACCTCTGACCGTCACGCTGGAGGAGGAACCTCAAACACACCAACAGAAAACCAACAAAGAGGTTCTCCAGCGCTTAACATTCCTCCCAAGTTCATCAACACTGGTGACCAATCAACCAGGATGCAGCCGCTTATGTCCGCAAGGAAGCGGCTTCACACCGGCGAGCAGCTGTAGTCTCCACCTCTATTGTTATGTCGTGTTGTGGGTGGAGATCCCAGCACCGTTAAAGTGGAATCACCTTAACCCAGTCGGACCTGCTTTTGTCATAGCTGAAGGATTTCCTATGGCAACGATTGGCAAAGTTTTGTACACACTCACGCTCCACTGGCCACGTCATCTTTGCTTCACGTGTTCCACGTCCAGTTTGTTCAGGGTCCCTAACAAAGAGAGTAGTTTATTTTCACCCACCGGAGGAGTTGCCAAGCACAAGCACGATCCGGTAATTGCTGCCGCTTCACAGGCGGACTGAATTGGACCTGACGTTGGAGAATTATTACTAAATGAAATGCTGCCCTTACGATTATGCGGGTTTGGCCGAGTCCAGTGAACCTGCTCTGCAAGGACGCTAAAGCATAAAATATGCTTTTCACTTTTTTCTCACTCTCTCTCAAAACAGGGGCTCATTTTTATTTCCTTCCACCAAGAATGTTATGTTTTCACTCCTGTGCGTTTGTCTGTTTCTTTGTTCGTTTGTGTATTTGTGAGAAAGGTGACGGAAAACTCTACAGGACGGATTTGCGTGAAAGTTTACCCAGTGGTGAGTTTTTTTTGCACCTTCTAGAGGTGATTACATTTCTGTGACGTTACGTGTTTCACAGCATTTTAAATAAAATTTAAAAAAAACTAAGAAAAGCAGCCAGAGAGCGGAATCCTCCGTCAAGGCACAACAATACCCAAGGTTTCGGAAAAATGTATACAGATCCCTCCATTAACGTCTGAGTTATTGTCAGCCGGGGAATTGACCAACAACTCCAACAAACTCTCTGAGTATCTCTCAAATACTCTGTAGCCGGTTGTCACCTGCGCCTTCCACTTCAGCGTCTATGTTCAGCCCACTAAGCCCCATGTTCCTACCCCAAAGGAACATCAAAGCAATCAAATTAACATAGACAGCAAAGCCACAATGTGTCATAGTTTGTTCATAAAGAGTCAAAGTTCATTCATAAAGAGTCATAGTTCATTCATAGAGAGTCATAGTTAATTCATAAAGGGTCATAGTTCATTCATAAAGAGTCAGCGCATTCATAAAGAGTCATAGTTCATTCATAAAGAGTCATAGTTCATCATATAGAGTCCATAGTTCATTCATAGAGAGTCATAGTTAATTCATAAAGGGTCATAGTTCATTCATAAAGAGTCAGCGCATTCATAAAGAGTCATAGTTCATTCATTAAGAGTCATACTTCATTCATAGAGGGTCAGTGCATTCATAAAGAGTCATAGTTCATTCATAAAGAGTCATTGTTCATTCATAAAGAATCATAGTTCATTCATAAAGAGTCATAGTTCATTCATATAGAGTCATAGTTCATCATATAGAGTCATAGTTCATTCATAAACAGTCATAATTCATTCATAAACATTCATAGTTCATTCATAAACAGTCATAGTTCATTCATAGACAGTCATAGTTCATTCATAGACAGTCATGGTTATAAACTCATCTTGAGTCCAGACACAAGTGTATTAAAGCTCCTTTTGTAACAGAGAGCGGCTCCACTGAACTGAAATGAGGCGTTACTTACTCGCCAGCAGCGTGATGCTAATACAGCATGGCGGTTCAGAGCAGCCCTATGGAACTTTCTCAGCCTTACCAAGTAATTGGTGACCCCAGCTGACACGGGTGGCTCGAGAAACCGGTCCCGGGAAAAGCAAACAGGGTCAATCCTACATGGGATTTTCATACGTGTTGGGGGAAAAGCATGTGACAAGAAATAACATTGGGGCTCTCATACGTTCGGAGGCACAGCGCCTGTTTGACACGGTGTTTGCTTTGGGTCCTGATATTCTGTGGGAAGGATTGTGGCGACATTAATGTCAGGTTTCAACATTCCCTGTAGAGGTTAATCTGCGGAGCCATGGAACGACTTCTTCTGGCTAACAGGCTGCACCTTTGGGGTGTCATGACTCGTGTTTTTTTCCTTCTGTCATTTTCTTGGTTTATTGTGTATCAGTTCTCACATTTTATTTTGAAGGTTATTGTTGTTGTTTAGCTGAGTTATTTCTTGGTTTATTCTGTTTTGGTTTATCTGGTTTTATTTCAAAGGTTTATGTTTCATCATCCTGCACTGTTTCCTGTTTTATTTTGAAAGTGTTTATCCATGTGATTCTGTTAACTTTAAACTTCCTGTATTGTTTCTTTGTGGTTTGTTTTTCCCCTCTGCATCTGTCCTATGATTTTGAATTTCCTCCTGTTTGATTATCACTAATCACACAGGATTAGTGTCCTGTGTGATTGAAATGAGGCGTTTTGTGTGTCTCTTGTACTGGACTGGGCCGAATCTTCAAACAAAGTTACTTACAGCAAGGACAACCTGAGCAATCAAGGACTAAATTATAATTATTTGCATAAAATAAGTAAGATAAGTGTTTATTCAAGCAAAAACGTTCTGTAATACCGACCGGGCCCGTGTCATACTGGATCTACGCGCTGAGAAACAAAATCGTAAAAGCTTCTAAACTGCGTTGCTCACGGGTTGCGGGTGGACTCGACACTCTCAGACCGGATTCAAAGATTCAAAGAGTTTTATTTGCCAATACCAAAGCCACAGACGGTAAAAAGTACATTCAGTCAGTGGAATAGTGTAAAGAAAAAGAAGTAGCCAAAAATAAAGGCTACCAAAATAAAAGCTTGATGAAGAAAAACCCCTTCTATGCACGTTATACGCGGCCCTCTTTGCACCGAGGGGGTCTCTGATCCAGAACTTGGAATAACTAAAACGGTCCAGATCCAGAACTAAAAACGGTGCCCGTTTTTAGGTGCCCCTAAAAACGGGCACCTAAGAGCAACAAAAAGCTCCTGGGTTGAAAGCAAGAAGACATCGTAGCAAACCGAAAGTTTTTTCTCCGCCATGTTTGAGAAGCCTAAGAGAGCGAATGTCTCTTCTACACCAAGAACCAGAACCACGTGACTTAACTGAGTTATTTTCACCATCCTTGGTTTGGCGTTGAACGCCTCCATAAAGTTAGATGTTTCTTTTAAACCCGCCTCTGTGCAAAAGTTGTTGTTTTTTATCTCGTATAGAAGGTGTTTCCTTCATCGAGCTTTTATTTTGGTATTTCGGCTGACGTCTGCGTCAATTTGCATCTTTTCTTGACATTTAGATCCAACGTTTAAATATAATTCAGATTTATATTAGATTTAAATTTAACATTTTGAGCTTAATGGGGAAAACGGCGCCGCATACATGACAACTTCTTACAAACGGGGGAAAGATTCAAATCTGTTCTTTTCCAGAAATCCTGAAGGAGAGCCTGAAGGTAAAGTCTATGGCAATGTCCACTCAGTGGGTCCTGTGGGGCGGTACTGTGAAAGTTCTGGGTATAGGGCCATTGCTACGAGCCATCCGTTCTGTATACAACCAGAGTGAGAAGAGTGTTGGACCACACCACCAAGGTTGTCCCTTGTCTCCGATTCTCTTCTTGAAATTCGTGGAACGGACCACAAGGTTCGGGCGAGGTGAGGAGAAGGTCCAGTTCGGACAGCTTAGAATTGCGTCTCCGCTGTTTAAAGATGATGTAATCCTGTTGGCGTCATCGGTCCGTGACTTCCAGAAGCACTGGGGTGGTTGAAGTGGTTCAGCATCTGATCAGGATGGAGGACCCTTCTAGACTTTCTGTCACATCATTCTGTATAGGACTTCCTCATGAGCCATGGTTAAAGCGCCCTCCTCGGGGGCCTCTTTGACCGGTGGTGGTACCCAGGGCTCCATCCTTGGCCCCCTGATCATTAGCATATACTGTAAATGCTGCCACTGGGTCACATTGTTTGTTTTTTAAGGTCTGCTTTCTAAAGAAGGTAATTCAATCTACTGACCTGATTCTCGACAGTTATCACCAGCTGAAGTATGCTTCCAAGTCTACTCTGATTACTAATGACTCCATCACTGCACTGCTGTAGATCGGACGCCGCGAAGGAGATGATGCTCCGAGCCGCAGAACCATCAGGCATCTCAAATGCTCCCACATCTGTAATGATTTCTGCTGGTTGGAACAAACTTGGAGAAAGACACCATGGATGGATAACAGTCAGCAGAGGGTCACATGAAAAGTTTTCCAGATCCGCCATTTGGTCGGAGGTTTCGCCTCGGCCGACTGAGTTTGCTACAAAATCATGTGTTTGTGTTTTATAAATCCCCTGAGAAGCCTGGTATGTTTTTTTTTCACATGTCATGGGTCAATTAGTTCACCAAGCAGACTTTTGTCTATGATTCGGAGATTCTGTATTCCTCATCCTTTATTTGGGGTGGGTTTTGCTTGCTGCTTACGTCTCCATGGTCTCACAGGAAGAGAAATCTTAGGAGCTGTTTTGAGAAATCCTTCATACTGAATTTTGAACCGCTATTCATTGTGTTGTTCTGGTTTGGTGCTTTATAAGTCTGTAGGGGTTTTGTGGTATTTATTGTGGTATTCGCTTTGGTGCCGACTTTCTCTTTCTCTAGTTTGTTTCCAGTAAAATTTTGCTTTCTTCTTCAGATCTCTATTCCTGTGTATCTTTGTATGTCAGATTTATACATAACTTACAACCTCCTTTATTAATAGACTTTTTTTTTTAACATTTCAATCATACATTACAACAAACTGTTTCTTCAGTTAATTATTTCATTCTTATTTGTTATACAGATTGCATGGTTCTAAGGATTAAGGACTATTACAAGGAAAGAAGTTGTACGAGTCAAAATTGGACGACCTTCCCGCAGCAGGAATCAGATTACCTCAACATGAAGTGGAATTCAAATTATACACAAACTGAACTCGTGTTTTTTATGGGTATTTTTTATTCTTTTTTTATATTTAAGTTTACCAACTGTCTTGCTCAGGTGAGTAATATTATATAAAAGTGAAAAAAGTTTGATGTCCGTTGCAGACTGCACTCATTTTAAAAAGTAATGTACATCTTTATGTATAAAGTATGCATCTGCCTCAGGATGCATCATGGGAAAATCAACAGGATAAGAAAGAAAAAAATCACACTTCTGTTACACAAACTGACTTTCTTCATTCTAAAATGACAGGAGGTATAAATGGATACATGATCCAGATGTTTGCAGTTTGTGATAATTAAATAATTTCACAGAAACAATTATTAATTGTTCACAGTATTTTTTTGTTGTTGACGTAAATTCAGCCTTCATCCAATATGCTTACTCAGCATAAATGACAGAAGAACACACCTGCACAGAATTATGTCTGCTATTTTACAAACTACTCTCATTGTGGAAGAAAGAGGAAACTTTAAGGTTTGCTGTTTCGGAACCAGAAGTTAATTCAGCCTGACCTCTAGTGGCCATTTGCTGTCATTACATCTAAAAGTCGAATAAATAATAATAAGTGGTTATTTAAAATAAATTATGGGAGTATTCTTTCTCATCTCAGTGTTTTTGTTTGTTTGTCTTGCTCACACACGTGAAGGAAAGGCCGAGGGGCAGCCAAGGAATCATAATGAAGAAAAAGGTATTTATTTCTGCTTTAAAAAAAAATTCTGAAAAAAGAAAAAAGATTAATAAATGATTATAAAAAAATTCTACTGTCTAGGCAAAATGCTTAAAAACGTGCCTATTGTTTAGTTTACAGGGTTTACCGAACATGCTGTTGAGTTGAACTGTGGAAGATGTAGAGTGGGACTCAGTGGGTTCTGCTGACTCGTGGATATTTCTGTCTCAGATGAATTGATTTTGATCATTCCTCTAAACGATTTCTCTCTAAACACTTCCACCTTCACGGATGTTTGATACTAGAAGACTTATGTGTCCCTTAGAAGAGTAAGATATGTCATTTTCTACCTGATACAATTAAAGATAATTATTCCTCTATGAAATTGTATCATGGTTGGTTTTTAGTACATGTTGAAACATTGGGACTTTTTCAACAAGTCAATCAATCAATCAGTCAAATTTAATTGATAAAGCACATTTCATACACAAGAACGTAGCAGAAAGTACTTTACATGATAAAAACCCTTCCCACCTTAGCCCAAAACTAACCCAATTCCCAATCCTAATATTTAAAGTTATGTATTTAATTACAAGTAAAATTTCCATGAATTTGGATTACATCATTTTAACACAAAGAATGTAATGACCTTAATGTTATACATATTTGTAAGTCCTTTTTTCCAACTGATTAAATTGAATTGTTTTCCCAGTTAACTGATTTATGTTTATTCTATGAAATCTCAATACACACAATATCAATATATATATATATATATGTATAAATGAAGAAATGGATTGAGTTAAAGGCCTGAGTGAGAAGATACTTCTTGAGTTTGCGTTAAAAAGAAAACATCAACACTTTCTGCCGTCCTTTAGGTCTTCAGGGAGGCTGATCCACAGACGTGGACCGCAGTAGACAAAAGAAGCTTCTCCGTGGGTTTTTGTTCTTACTTTTGGAATAATTAAAAGACCACAACAAGAATACCTCGTGGTTCCGGACCAGAAGGCTCATAGGATACACGCAAATCTGATCAATAAGAAGGATCTACATCATTTCTACAGAGATGTAGAAACCAAGAAAAAAGGATCTTCATTTATTTTTACTTTAATTTCCTCTGACTGACATCTGCACTGTTTTGATTCCACTTCCTTCATTCTGCCTCCGACCCACCTGAATAATTATTAATGATAACTTTGGTCCATGTGACATTGAAAAGAAAATTTCTTCTTGATCAGTTGATGAGGGAGGAAAAGTCAGATGGGTATGTCCATCAGCTGAACAACACAACATCAACAAAAACAGGCAAACCGGATTTCAGTCTGTCAGGTGACAAACCCATTCCTCTGCAGGGGAGGATTCAGCAGAACCCTGACCTTTCCCCTACACCTCCGCAGGGTCTGCCGCGCTGCTTGTGGTCTTACAGCCCCCTCTAGTGGCTGGATTGGACATTTTATTTTATTATATTTTATTTATTTTTTATTTTTACAAACTTATTGTACGTTCATTTCTAAACTCACTCTCAAGGCAAAGCCGAACCAGTACTTCACATTCATCTCATTCGAACCGTCTCAAGGGGGTTTAACTTGTTTTTGTCATATTTTACTGTAATTATTCATTTCACTCACTTTCAAGTTTTTATGGCCGTTAATTTCCAGTCAAATGTCTGAATATGTCCAAATTGGTTCATATGAGCCTACATTAAGACATGTATCTTGCACATTCTTTCACTTTAATAGTTCATATTTATCTTCATGATTGAGTCACTGTTGGTTCTGATCTTAGCATATATATATATATCGTATTGATGACTTCATAGAAAGGGTTAGGTTGAATCAATATGGACTGTTTGAGATTATTAATGAGTCATTTAATTAAATTTTTTTTTACATTTCTTTATTTCTTTATATTTTCATCAAGATCTTTGTGCTATTTCTGAAATATTAAATAAAATATCAAAAACTGCAGTTTTAAAGTAAGTGAAAAAACTTGATCTGCTCTTTTATACAAATCCACTCCAAAAAGAAAGTGGTTCTATTCTGGCCAAAGATCCCTTCCTCCTCTCCCACTACGTTTTATGGGAACCCACTCAGTATTTTGTGAGTAATCTTACAGACAACCAACAAACCTCCTTGGTAGTGAAAATAAAGTCAAACAATGTGCAGAGAAGTAAATCAAGTCCATGAAAAATATAACTATGTATAGATTACACATATTTACAAAATTATTTTTCTTAAAAACACTTCACAATTTAAATGAATAACTTTCATTGTTTTTAACATTTTTACTTTCAGATCATTGAAGAAGTCATTATTCAAAGACTGTGTGCTGGAATCGTAAAGATTAATTTCCCTCGGCATAAATAAAGTCTCCCTCTATCAAAATATGCATTAAATAACTTTTTTAAGTTGAAATAACTAAATTGTTGCATCTGAAGAATTGGAAAAATAATCAACAGGCTCGCTCAACATATGATCTGTATTGCGAGCGAGTGTGTGGGCGGGGCGAGAGAGAGAGAGAGAGAGAGAGAGAGAAGTTGATCGTATCGAGTCAGTCTTCGGTGTTCGGCAGTGTGATGATGATGCGGAGGATAAACCATCATCCATCATCTCCATCCTCCTATGAATTCATCCAAACCAAGCAGAGGGATGACGTCAGTAAACAACACCACGTCGTCAGCAGCGGTGAGGGACTACAGCCGCGTGCATTTCCTCGTCTCTACTGTGTCCTTCTCGGTGCTACTCTTCTTCAACCTCATCATTAACTTTACCATAGTTCGAGTGGAGCATCTCCGGAGTCACGCGCGCTTTGTGCTGGTCTTCCACTTGCTGCTCTCCGCCCTGCTCCACCTGGGCACGAGCAGCGTCTTCTACTACCAGAGCTACGCCCACGTGCGGCCGGGACGCTCCGTCTGCATCGCCATGATCACCATCCTGATCAGCAGCGGCTCGAACATCCTCCTGACGCTCACGGTGATGGCTCTGGACCGGTACTGCGCCGTGTGCCACCCGATGCGCTACACCGCCAGCTTCACCGCCTGGTACTGGTCCTGGCTGGTGGGCGCGCTCACCTGGCTCGTGGCTCTGCTCATCCCCCTCAGCTTGCTCACCAACCTGGACCCCCGAACCGACTATAATGGGGCGTGTCGACCGGAGCAGCTGAAGAAAGGCAACCTGCAGAAAGTTCTCTTCATAAGCGCGTGCGCGCTGCTCATTCTTTACAGCTATGGGAGGATTCTGGTGGAGGGGCGGAAGTTGGGGGTTCTAAACCGGCGCAACCGGGCGGGATGTAGGACCATCGCTCTTCACTTTAGCCAGCTTGCGGTCTTCATCCTGCCGAACTTCGTGAACTTCGCGCTGACGGTGACGTTCAAACGGGGGCTCATCCGGCCAGAGACCAAAGGGCTGTCCGCCGTGGTCATCTTTACGTTCTTCAGCTTGGCGCAGTGTGTTGCGCCAGTCGTTTACGGTTTGCGCAAACAGGAACTTGTGGAGAAGTTGAGTCACCAGTTCCCCTGTTGTTCCCGGTACTTGAAGAGCGTCCTCGGCTGGACCGTGCGCGTCTGTTGGACCCACTCCCACTACAAAACACGGTAGGTTCCGTCCTTGTTCTTCATAAACCTCAGATGAATGAATGAATGAGTATTTAAGACGTGTTAGTAATGTTGTGTTTATCATATTCATAATCTACGAGCAATATAAACTTGTGTGATAAAGAGGTTATTTTTATACTTGTTGCATGTTTTGTTTTGTGTTTTGAATGATGTGAAATAAACCTAATAAGGTGTTAATTAATAACTATGTAAAGACAATGAAGGCTTGTCTTTATGAAGACATTTTTGGCAGAAGAAAAATAAATCGTCAAAAATAGGTACACCGGAGAGAAAAAGGTAGTTGATGAATCATCTGTTCACCTTCCCAAAGGTCAAAGGTCGAGGAAAAGCCAGGGCCATTTTTCACCACCAGTCAATTTAAAATTTGCTATGACTTAAAAATGAAATAAATACCACTGAGTTTTCGGTTAACTGTTAATAAAGTCGTTACGACTTATCGAATGTTGGTATCTGAAACTTATGTGAAAACATACAACTGTGACATTCAGCATATAAAAAAGTTCAGGTCTGTTTGTTAGCTGAATGCTTGATTCGTTGCTTTGTCAGAGGGGTGAAGCACATGAAACCTTGTGGGAGCATCGGTATTGTAAAAGAGGAGAACACTATTGAAATATGGATGTGTGATTTTTATTTATTTACTTTTTCTTTTTACTATACAACATTATGAGACAGTGCTTTTCTTATTCTTTGGTTTAATTTATCATGCAGTAATGCATTGATCCTGATAAAAAAATTTAAAAAAAAGTTGTCCTATATGTATGGTGTTGGTTGATCCTCAAGGTTTGAATGTTTTGCTTCTACAAATGGAGTAACCTTAAATTATAATGGCGGGATTATGAGTTTGATTTTGAATAAGGCTTGATTGACTTAAAAGGGAGGAATTGTGGGATTGCATGAGGAAGTCTATAGTGACGGAGAATTTTAATTAGAGTGGTACGGGATATGTATTAGAGTAGTATGACAGCAGCGAGGTGTGCAATAGGACAGATGGGTTCAAGGTGGAGGTGGGACTGCATCAAGGATGGGCTCTGAGCCCCTTCTTGTTTCTATGGGGATGGACGGGCTGACAGATGAGGTCAGTCAGGAGTCTCCACGGACAGAGATGTTTGTAGATGACATTGTGATGTGCAGTAAGAGCAGGGAACAGGTGGGGGAACACCTGGAGAGGTGGAGGTATGTGCTGGTCTGTGGCAGCGACACAGAATTCATGTGTGTGACGAAAGGGAGCTGGTGGAACGGTGAGGATGGAAGGAGTAAAGGTGGAGAAGGTGCAGGAGTTTAATACTTGGGGTAAAGTGTTCCAACAACGGGGAGTGTGAAAAAGAGGTTAAGAAGCCAGTTCAGGCAGGGTGGAGTGGGTGGAGAAGAGTGTCAAGACTTAAATAAGAAAGAGAAAAAAAGGGAAGATCAAAGATGAGATCCCTGGATGTGACTGAGGACATGCAGTTGGTTTGTGTGGCGGTGGTAGATGCAGAGGAGAGACAACCAGCCGTAAGGAGGAGAAGAAAAGAAAAAGACTTCAACAGAATCCTTGGTGCAGATTTTTCCTGTGAATCAGGTGTTGCGTCAGAATTTGGATGAGAGTTTATTTTGGTAAAAAGAGACTGTTTGGTCTTTGCAGAGGTATGCATTCTCTTTTAAAACAATAACCATGTCATAATCAGGAAGCTGTGAGAGGATTGTGTAAGGAGGTGCTGAGTGTAGGAACAGCTAGATTGAATAAGTCAAGCGAGTCCTTGAGGAAGGGCGATAAATAGAAACGTGTGGTCCCATTCTTTTTATAATGCTACTACTGAGACTACATGAGTCATTTAAATAGACTGTTCTCGCATCAGGTCGGCGGCGAACCTGCGCTCTTCATAAACTCTCGCCTCTTCTATGTTTTTAGAAATGTTTGCATGTTAGCTGTTCAGCACAGGCGGAGCAGAATAGTTCATGGTGGAGGCTCTGGTGTTTTTTCAGCTTCTTTGTACTTTCTGTCCTTCCTCAGGGAGCGGACGCTAACGGTCCTCGAGGTCCTGGAAGTCAACAACGAAGCAGAAATGAGGTCGGGGCCAGTCATGGGCTCCTCGCATGACTTAGACTCACGCCAAGGTGATTTGGACAACACCTAACAGGACACAGCAGGTCCAGATCAAGCCGATGTTCACAGGAACATCTGGTCACGGCTAGAACCTGGAAGGAGCCGCTTTGGTTATAGCAAACCAGATTCCACAAGCTTCTGGCCTCACAGGAGAAGATAAGAACCGGATGTCAGGACTTCAGCGGGTCACTGGAGGAGACAGTTGAGCCGCTCAATGGATCAGAACACAGCATGGTCTCAGAAGTTAACATTTCCCTGGCTGGTCCAGAACTTTATGCTTCAAATCTTTTGTTCACAACTTCTCTGACGTCCATAAATGTTTTTTATGTGGTCTTAACTTTGTTGAGTTTAATGGTCTTCATTATTTGAATGTTTCCAGCAAACAACACCAATTGTGCAAGACATGCAGAGGTGAATAGTGCACGCATTCTTTACCGGAGTAGAAGTACCGTTTATTTGTGAAAGTAAAGACGCCTTGTTTCAACTACTCAAACGGAATATGTGCAGACCTAACTGATTTTGATTGTCTTGTTTCATGGTGTTACTGTAATAGAATTATGTTATAGTTGGTTTTTTATATATATTTGTATATATATATATATATATATATTATAAGTTTAATCTAATCTAAGTTTATCCTGGGTATTCATCTCAAGATAGGCTTCATTTAAAATAAAAAAATGAGCAGAATAAGTCGATAAGAGTCTTACTTTCAATGTCTTCAGCGTGAATGACCACGATGTGGAGAAAAACACTGACTTCTTTCGTTTTCTTGTTCTTGAATCTGGAAGCCGTGCGTGATTTGCATGATTTGATTTGAATTTATCGTACCTTCCATTTAGGATGAAATTGAGATTTTAGGAAAGGAAATAATGATGCAAAATAAAATCTCATCAAGTTGGAAAATGTAAAGATTGAAATAATCAGTCATGATGTGAAAATATAGGAAGGAAACGCAAAAAGTCGTGAGAAAAACACACAAGAAAGTACAGTTAACTGAGACGTCTACTACTCTCCCACTAAGTTTCATATTAAATCAAGTAGTTTTGTGTGGATGAGACAAAGTGGATGGAAAGTGTAAATGTCTTAAGTCAGACTCTCGGGATGTTTCATATCTGCTGCTGAGCATCTTAGTCGGGTTTTTAGTCAGCCAGCGCCTCAGGAAACAGATTCTATATGCCAGGTTACTAGGCGTGTATCATCCTCAATCACAATGCTCACGTTTCATGTCAGATGCGTGAGCAGGAAATGGTTCATCTCTTTCTCTACCTCAGCAGTTATCTGATCGAAGACCACTAAATGTTTCTGCCGTTGAGGAGCCTCGGGTTCACACGTGAAAGCCACGTCGCAGATTAGGAATAAGAAAGAAAAAGGACCTAAGCATACAAGATTCACCACCATACTTCACAGTGGATATGAGGAGCTTTTCCCTACGGCTTTCTATCTTGCCATGTCAACCACATGAGAGGTTTGTTGCAAAAAGCTCTACTTCGGTCTCATCTGACCTATGACCTTGTCCCTTTGAACGTGTCCTCTGGTCTTTCCCATTGTGAAAAATGTCACAGAGAATCGGGCAAGTGTCACCTCATATTTACACCCCAGTAAAACATCAAGTAATTGTTCATCACTTCAGAGTTCCTACTCAAATTGGTGCAAACTCATAATATAAAATAGGACCGTAAATATACTTCAATCAGCTTTAAATCACAGTATGTGCCATTGTTAAAAATATTTGTTTTATGATAAGAATGTTGTCACTTTAAGTTTATTACTTGATTAAAATGTTAGATTTTCATGAATAAATTGAATTAAAGACCATGGGCACACTCATGTTTTTAAGGGGTGCACGATGTATATGTACTATATACACAATATATATTTGTGTGTGTATTTTTTATCCAAAAACAAAATATTGTGCAAACGGAAACCAGAAAAGGCCAGTTGAGTTTTTCGTTCAAATTCATAGTTAACTAATCCGGAAAGCAAAGGCATTTTTTCTAACTATTCAGTCAACAGAGGACTAAATAAAAGAAACGTTTTCATGACAGATGAAAACAGATAAGACAATTCAGATAAATACACAGACCTACTTTATTTTTTATTATCTTAAAAATCACTAAAAACCAGGTTTGCAGGCTGATGTTCAGTTTCAGTTACAGTTACAGTTGTTGAACGCAGCTTCCCTGAAACAAACGGTTGCACTTAGGAGGTTAATATGATGGCCAGTAGTGGAGTAAACCAGGGATGAACCTTCTCTGAGGTAGGTCTGAACAGCATCTGTGAAGTGGATTCTAAGGCAAAGGTTTTGCTCCTGACATTAATGCTGTGACGGGCACAGAGTGAACGCCATAAACATGCAGAAAGGCGTTAACGTACACGCGTGCCTCAAACCCTTACAGTTTAACACAGTGTAAATACATGTACAAACTGAAAACTGTCGTTTAAATTATCTCTGTGTCCCTTAAAACACGAAACAGTCTGATGGAAGAACAAACCAGACTGTGATTTCTGCCCAAAACCATCATTTAAGCTCAACATTTCATATTCAACTCTACAGGGAAACTCAATCACATGGATCCAATCAAAGAGATAGAATGTCTGCAATAGAGAACTTATGGCAATATTAATTTACTTCAGTCTGAGGGAACTTGGTGACCTGTACATGACCCAGAACCTGGTGAGATTCAGAGGAGGGAAAAAAAAACACAACCACGCATGAAGTTACGGGGGGTGTGGTGTATTTAGAAACCCAGAGGATGAGTAGACACCACCCCTCCATTCTCCACCAGGGCTGCAGAGATGGCCCGCATGTTCTTGAAGAGCCGTCTGGACTCGCTGGAGCGCAGAGTCTTCATGTCTTGCATGATCCTCTCATGGGCCTGAGGAGTGGAGACATGTGATGAAGTTGAATGTTTAGAATTTAAGCCCTGCATCATAAAATAATGACCCATAAGTGCTTTCTAATCATCATACAGATATTTGTGTCTGCGTGTCAAAGATCTTACCTCCGTACACCAGGTCTCACACAACATCTTCTCATGCTGAGCTGAGGCGCTTCCCTGACTCAGAGAGCGAGAAGCCCTGCCCAGGGGAGGGAAAAAAGTCAAATAGGTAGATAAATAAATACTTTTTGTTCCCAAAAGAAAAATCGGCAAAGATCGCAAGAGAGATATTAGACGCAGCATATCAAGAACAGCAGAAGAGCCGCAGACGGATAGATCGAGCGAAAAAAAAAAAAATATATATATATATATAGATGAAGAGAGCTGAAAGGAGCAATAAAACCTTCAAATACATGTAAACATTTGAAGAAATGAAAAATAGACTAACAGCACTAATGCTAAATTTTGGCCCAAATCATTGGCCGCCACCACCATCCCACCCTCCTACTTCTTTTTTCTTTCGGCTGTTCCCTTTAGGTGGGCGCCACGGCAGATCAAGTGTTTCCTTCTTTCCTCTGCATTTTCCTCTGTAACACCAAAAACTGCATGAACTCTGTCAACGCGTCCAGACTCCTCTTTGATCTTCCCCATTTTCTCCTGCCTGGCAGCTCCATCTCCAGCATCCTTCTACCAATATATCCACTATACTTCATTTTCACGTGTCCAAATCATCTCTATCCGGCATCTCTTAATTTGTCTCCAAGACGTCTAACCAGGGCTGTCCCTCTGATTTGCTCATTTCCTAATCCTGTTAATCCTTGTCACTCCCAAAGATCATCTGAACATCTTCAACTCTGCTACTCCTCCTCCCTAATGAGCTCTAGTATAGTCTGACGGCCCTCGGTAGGAGGGATCTCCTGAGTCTGTCGAAGGAGCAGTAACTCCTCATTGCTATGATAGCGGTCTGCAGAAGGTGGTGAACGTCTATAATGTGCCGCAGTTTTTCAAGTATTCTTCCCACTTCCGCCGCCATCACTGAGTCAAGCTCCATGATGACCACCGAGCTGCCCTGCCTGATCAGGTAGTTCAGTTTCTGGGTGTCCCTCGTCTGACACAATGTGTAGAAAATGACACTGGCTACTGGTGTGTGTGGAATAATAGTAACTACCGCGACAGTAAGAGAGAGAGTATAGGGAGGACTGAGTGTGAAATTGTGGAGTGAGGAAACAGAAACAAAGGAGAGGAAAAAAAGACAAAGACACCTGAGAGAAGAGATTTGTTCCTAAAAAAGAAAGTTTGCGTACCTGGACAGGACAACCACCATGGCGTAGATGTCAATGGCACTATCTGCAACTCGCTTCAGGACAAACTGTTCATCTGCAACAGGATGCCACAAACGTTACCAGATCATTCCAAAACAAGCATATTAAGTCAAAACAGGATACAGAAGCTGTGTGATCATGCCTTTTGCTCACTTTGAGTAGATTTGTTGAAATATATTTATAGTCATCACCCAAAATGACCCCCATCCCCACACACAGACACCCACCAATGATCTTTTTGCCGTGTTTGATCAGCAGCTCCTCAACGACCTGTCCAAACTGTTCGAGGGCTTTAACGGCCTGATAAACAAACACAACAAGCAATAGTCAGAGAGAAATATACGACTGAAAGTGTGAAGGCAACAAGTCAGAAAAGTTCCACCTACATCCCATAAGCAAAGAAATTAAGTTTCCTGTCCACTTGTCACTGAGACAACCACTCAGTCCCTTCATGAAACGTACCAGTTCACCACTCTGGGCCAGCTCAGGATGTACGGTTCCTTGCAGTGACAGTCCTGTGCTCAAACCGGCCTTCCTGCAGAGACAACAGAAGACAATGGTTATTATTCAGACATGACTGCCGAGGAAGGTCAAACGGAACAAAGTGAAGTTGAAGTTGTCTTTCTGACAAGATTTAAATAATGCAGCAACTAATTCCTTGTTGGAAAGCTCAGTAAGCATAAAAAGAGATATCTTAGACTCTCATTTTGACAAGCAAGAAAGACTTTATACATGACTTGGATAGAAGTTATGAGTGAAAAAGAGCGATACAAGATAAAAGATCCTGTTTAGTTCAAGGATTATCGCTTGCTCGACTTCCTGTCCTGCAGACATGAGGATGCAAACAGATTTTGAGTGTGTTGCAACCTTTTGGCTCTCTTGGTGATTTCTCCTGCCAGCAACCCGGCGTTGCCAATGGGGTTCTTCAGGGCTTTCTGCAAAACCTTCAGCTGGTTACCAGCATTCTGGAGGTAACCACAGAAAATCAATTTATTAATGACTTGCTGTTGATTAAAGAACCTCACATAGACATAACAATAATGTATTATAACTATTATTATTATGATTATTATTCGTGATGGAGAAAAAGTTGAGACAGCTATTTAACATTTCAGACTTCTTGATTCCCTTTATAACATAAAAGGAATAATGCATTGAGGTAACATAATACTCCAATGCATTTTAGACTTTTTTACGGGTTCAAATTCAGATGATCGGATTTTAGACATCTGAAGGACACTGTAATATCCCAAAATCATTCCCCTTTACTCTGGCTGTTGTCAGCATGAGACGTGTGCCATGATGGGCAAAGTTTCATGGAAACATGATATTTGCTCCATCGTGAGAGAAAGCCATATGAAACGTTTACTCTTCCTTCATAAGGTGGTAAGAACTAGATCAGAGATTTCTAACACTTGGCTGCTGAAAAGTTTCTCTAAATGTTAATTTTAAGGATCGAATACCCCGAGATTAAAATTTCTAAAAAAGTTAGAAATTTCAACTTTGCATGAGCTCTCCTCTGATCAGCAGAGATAGACCCTAGACAACGGAGAGCATCGCTGGGCCTGACCCCCTCAGCTGAACATCCACACAGACATCATCAGATTACTACGACTGTGTCTTTACAAGACAAAACAGCAGAGCCTGATTGTTTTACCTGGAAGCCGTTTAGGGCAACAAAAAGTCTCAAGATGTCATTGGTGCCCTCAAAGATTCTGAAAATTCTCAGATCCCTCATCACCCTCTCCACTCCAGAGTCCTGTAGGGAAACACGAAGAAAGAGTATTCTAGCGTTAAGATACAATGGAATGAATTCAAATAATTTAATGTTCGATTATCAGATATAATAATGTATATTTATATATATATAATAATACAATATTTAACTTAACTGAAGATTTAACACAGTGTTGCCGTTTGGAGCGTCAATTCTTGCCGAGATAAGGACGTGATAATACTAGTTGCAGGCAAGAATAACAAAGTTGATGACTATATTAATTTCTTTGCAGAGAGTTCATAGTGAGGTCGGTTCCACTCCTCCCCTTCCTTTTGAATCATCAAGATTACAGAACCATGAAGACGAGTCAGACAGATAGCACATTGGCAGATAACAGCTGTGCTGTGATTGAGTTTTTGCAAAGACGTTATGTGTTGTGCGGTTTACAGATAGTTAATCTTATGTTGTAAATAACGAGGGCATAAGACAGTTTGTCAGCCAAGCATCAGGGATTGGCACAGCACAACATTTCATAGCATTTTAATCCGTTTAAACTCACAAATACATTATATTGTTTGTTGTGTGGTCTCATTTGTTCGCTCTCGTTTGGCACGTAGGTCACTTAAATGGTCAAAAGCAAGAAAAGTCGATCCTTACTAGTTAAGTAGGCCATATTCCAAAATGGTTCCAGGATTTCTGAATCACCTACAGTGAAAACCACCTATTTGAACTACTTAGACCATTTTTTTTACCCATGTAATAAAAAAAAACCCTCCACGGTGGATTCTACTGTTCTCAAATTGTCGCTCAGTTCTCGGAAAAGCTCTTGCTGTGACAACTGTTTATTTTGTCAGGAGCCAGGGAGTGAATCTAGAGCACTTTTGTTCCTCACTCCTCTGACTGAAACCTGTTCAAGTTCCCAATTTTTTAAAATAGCCTTTCTATGAAAATAATGGGATTTTCCACTGCACAAGGAAGTACTTTCTGCTGGTAATAACGCATTATGGAGTCTATTTCAACATTATCCGTACGGTCAGAACCCAAGTAGAGTTCCTAGTTTAGACTTTTATTGTTCCCAAGTGGAAATTCTTTTCCACGGCACCGTTCATGTCAGCTCGCGCATGATCCACACCAGCATACAGTGACAGATGTAACGTCAACGACAGACGGCACACTCGGGTCTGTTCAGTGAGGTTCACTGTTCAAAGCTGTGATGACCAAATGGATCGGGTTCTTCCAGAAGCGTGCCCTTTAGCGCCCCAGTGCTCTGTAGCGGCACCCAGAAGGCATGAGGGGAGGTGGTTATTGAGTGGGTGGGTGACGTCCTGGGCTGTTGAGGCAACAATGTATACTGTGGCTTTATTGTTAAGGTCTGTGTGGGGGAAAACATTTTCCTAGCTGCAGTGTTGGTTATGCATGGGAGTTTGGCCCAGTTTGTAACAGCTAACATTAAAAAAAAGCAGGTGGAGAGAGGGGGAGCCTAGAGTCCTCTGAGCTTTTGTATTACAGATAGTCTTTGATGGCGCCTTTTTAGAGTGACTGTTACATGCTGGGCAAAACTGAATCTGTTCTTCAGCGTGACTCTGAAATATTTGAAATGTTGAACTTTTTCAACTGTTTGGTTCTTGATGATTATGGGATGCTGAGGTGTGACGTGGCCAATAATCATTTCTCTAGTTTTACTGACATTGAGTAGGAGATGGTTATCCTCACACCACTGGGAGAAGCGTGTGGCCATGTGGTTTGGGTCTGAGGAAGAGTGGTGGTCAGTTAGGAGGGCAAGAATGGCTGTGTCATCAGATCATTTGAGGAAAGTGGTTAACGGTGAGGGACTGGTGGTAAAATGGTTCTTCTTTCAAAAAAAAGTAAAACCTAAACCTAAAATTTAACAGTGTATTCATTAATTGAAAGGTAATTCAATTATGGTCATTTACATTGTGAAATTATTTTTGAAGTCGACCGTCTGTCTAAATTTTGTCTAAAATCTATATATGCAATGCAGCAGCTCAGCGATCCCTGGGTTTGTATGAAAACATGATGTGGATGAGGCCTTACCTTCATGAAACCCATACCGCCCATAACCTGGATACACTCGTCCGTCACAGTCCATGCCGCTTCCTGTCACGTTAACAAAGACAACAACACACAAACATGTAGAAATGAGCTTCAGCTCTGACAAAATCCCCGTCGAATTTTGAAACAATTCAGCAGAAACTCTTTGAGATAAACTTCCTCTTCCACCCAGAGTGTTCACCCTGAAGACAGAATAAGGAACATTAAAATGATCAAGAAAGAAGAAGCCTCATCCTCAGAACACAACCTTTTGTAAGAAGCAGTTAACAAACATGTGCACACATTTTTAACCCTTTCATGTCTCGCTCAACTGTTTGCTTCGATACATTTTGAGTCTCTATTTCTTAGTGAAAAATGTGTTCCATTGGACTGAGCCAGTTTATGATATGACCCAGTGTCAGCATGTCCAGTATATGCCCAACAGTAAGGGCCGAGGCAGGAGCCCTGGGGGACACCACATGTCAAATGGGCTACCAAGGAGGCGGCATTAACAAAGCCTATAGGAAAGTCCTATTCAATGACAAGGATTTAAAAAATAATAATAATAATAATAATAATAACCAGTTAGGACTTACTAAACAGATTAACTTGATTAAACCAAAAAAAGTTTAAATGTAGGTAGTAACGGTGAGCTACTCTAATTAAAATTAACTATTTCCCATCAAAGTCGGATTTTTAAGGGTTTAGGCAGAAACACAGGATTGCTATTTTTTCTTTAAGGTTCTTTGGTTTCCATAGTGTGCGTTTTTTATAAGGGCCTTTGGTTTAAATAATATAGCAAGAAAAACTGTTGAGTCATTGAATTCTTACAGAGGCAAAGATTTTGCTGATGGCAGCTTCAATCTGGAAGTCAGTCGCTCCACTGTCCATGTTGCCGCTGATCATGTAGGCCATCGACTGCAAGAACATATCAGGAAATCAGAGGTGTATTTTTGTACTTCTGCATTAAAAGGCAAGGCAAGGCAGCTTTATTTATATAGCGCATTTCATACACAATGGCAACTCAATGCGCTTTACATAAACAGTCAGAATTTAAATAAAAATAAAAATATAAAAAACTACAGAAGAATAAAGAGAGAAAAAGAGAAAAAAAATTAAAAAAATAAAATCAGCATACAATAATGAATTAGAAGGACATAGTGCAAATGAAAGATTACAATTTAAAGGGCTTTGAACGCTCAATCATAAGCACAGGAGAAAAGAAGTGTTTTTAACCTGGATTTAAAAATGTTTACAGTTGGGGCGGATTTCAGTTCAGCTGGTAGTTTGTTCCAATGTTGTGCAGCATAACGGCTAAAAGCTGCTTCACCATGTTTAGTCTGAACTCTGGGCTCCACTATCTGACCTAAGTCAGTAGATCTCAGAGCCCTACTGGGTTTGTATTCTACTAAGATGTCATTTATGTATTCTGGACCTAAACCATTCAGTGATTTGTAGACCAGTAGCAAAACTTTAAAATCTATTCTGTAGCTGACTGGGAGCCAGTGTAAAGACTTTAAAACTGGAGTAATGTGCTCTGATCTCTTTGTTCTGGTTAAAACAGCTGTTTCATGCTTTTTTGTGGGAGTCCTGTCAGAAGAGCGTTACAGTAGTCGAGTCTACTGGAGATGAAGGCATGAATCAACTTCTCCTGGTCTGTTTGAGACATAAAACCCTTCACTCTGGATATGTTCTTAAGCTGATA
>VRLP01003199.1:2500-68974 GCA_009660295.1 Lophius piscatorius
CTTACCCAGTGGACAGTAGCTAACATGTTAGGCGATGGATAGCAGCTAAAAGTTTAGCTTGTGTTATTTTAGGGTATGACATCGTTCTTGTAGCTGATAACATTCTGGGTGATGTGACATCATATGAGGTCATCTGTGATGTCATTCAGCTCGCTCTGCGTACTCGCCTTGACATGCAGTAGAACCTCTGACCCTCCGTGGTCCACAGAGACATTGTACTTCCTCCTCTCTCTCCCCTGACCATGTGACTCCCAGCGACCAATAAGATGCAGACAACAGAGTGTCAGTCCGTCATAAGAGCTGTGTGGTGGGATTCTTCTCTCTGCCGGATGAATCCGACCTTCGCTGCTCGTATTTCTGCGAGCAGGACGGTTCAGATAACCTCCAGTGGGAGTTTATGGTGGCGAAGGAATGTCGTGTCTCAGTGATGGAAGTGTAATGGAGGAATATGATAAGAGGCATCCGTGCTGGCATCTCTGGACGCGCTCTGCTGCAGACGATGCTCACGCCGTATGAAACTGTGTCTCTGGTTGAAGGAGGATGTCACGATGATGATGGTGGAGGAAGGGGAGTTAACTCTGCGTGTTTGTGTTTGTGTTCCCCCAGCAATCGAGCAGAGCATCGAACAAGAGGAGGGTCTCAACAGATCATCAGCGGACCTCAGGATCCGCAAGACGCAGGTCAGAACCCATGATGTCAGAACCCATGATGTCAGAACCCATGATGTCAGAACCCATGATGTCAGAACCCATGATGTCAGAAGCCATGATGTCATTGTGCCTAGCGCTGTGAGGTAGCAGTGCTAACCACTGCGCAACCCAGCCGACTACAAAATCTCATATATATGTATATATATATATATATATACATATATATATTACATGTATATAATCTACTATTTCTGTACATTTCTGTCGCACAAAGAGCGTTTTACTGCAGTGAATCGCTCCTCCATCATTCTGCTCTCTGGTGGAGGAGAGGAGAACTGCAGGGGTTTTACTGTGACCTCCATCTTTTCATTTATGGGGATTATTGGGTAGCAGAGACCAGAACGGTGGGACGACATCATCGCCGTCTGTTCCCTGTCTACTTCCTTTCTGCTTCCTGTCTGTGTTCTGACTGCTTCCTGTCTGTGTTCTGACTGCTTCCTGTCTGTGTTCTGACTGTTTCCTGTCTGGTTGCAGCACTCGACGCTGTCCCGTAAGTTCGTGGAGGTGATGACTGAGTACAACACCACGCAGTCCAAGTATCGTGACCGCTGTAAGGACCGCATCCAGAGACAGCTGGAAATCAGTGAGTACTACAACCCCGTAATCTGAAACTGGGGTTCCGGGTCTGGTTGTCCCTGCAGTCGGGTCAAGAGTCGGTCCTGTCCGATTCAGGCAGCTGTGACCATGTCGGTACCATGTGACCATGACAGTACCATGAGACCATGATGGTACCATGTGACCATATCGGTACCATGTGACCATGATGGTACCATGTGACCATGACGGTACCATGAGACCATGATGGTACCATGTGACCATATCGGTACCATGTGACCATGATGGTACCATGTGACCATGTCGGTACCATGTGACCATGACGGTACCATGTGACCATGGCGGTACCATGAGACCATGATGGTACCATGTGACCATGATGGTACGTTGTGACCATGACAGTACCATGTGACCATGACGGTACCATGTGACCATGACGGTACCATGTGACCATGATGGTACCATGTGACCATGTCGGTACCATGTGACCATGTCGGTACCATGTGACCATGGCGGTACCATGAGACCATGATGGTACCATGTGACCATGTGACCATGTCGGTTTTTTCTGTCTACAGCCGGGAGAACCACCACCAATGAGGAGCTGGAGGACATGTTGGAGAGTGGCAAGCTGGCCATCTTCACCGATGATGTAAGCACCGCACCTGTGGTTCCTGTCTACCTGAGCTGTTCTGCATCCCATAATGTTCTCCGCTAACAGTCGGGATGGAGAACGGCCATGAGGTGCGCTGACACATCAAGTGAATACGGCCGCTTTTACGTGACGGCCGGAGGATGTGTGTTGCGCCGCAGAGCGGTGCTCTTATTTTGATGGAGTCACCCGTTATCATTTGCCACTTCAAAATAAAAGCTCATAGCTGTGGTCATATGACTGGAGTCAGGTGAGCTGGCATGTGGTTAGTTCTGCTGTAATAACAGAAAATCGAAACATTTAACTGGACTTATCTACATGAGGTCCCGCCCACCTGTGATGTCACAGCCCACCTGTGATGTCACGGGCCGCCTGTGATGTCACGGGCCGCTGACCAATCCTCAGCCAGTCTAGGTCAGAAAACAGTTTTCTAGCCGGTGTTGAGTTTCTTCGGACGCAGGTAAGTAAGAGCTGAGGTTCGGACGCCACTTCGTCATCAAGGCCTTCAACATGAAAGCTGACATGTAAGCGGATTAAACTGTTTACACAGAGACGGAACAAGATGGCTTTGATGTCACAGACACAGAAAACGTGACATTTGTACACTTTTAACAGTAAATATTTAATACTTCATGTTTTTTGCTATCTTTTAATTTTATTAGAATTTTAGCGTTAGCCATGAATATGGACAGACTCCTGCTGGTTAAACTGGCCCCGCCCACCAGCGGGTAAACTTGAAAGATGAAACAACTGAACCCTTATCTTCTTTTCTCTTCCTCCCGGAACCTTCCCTTCTGTTACTCGAGGACATGTGACCTTGTTCTCCTCCTGAGTCCATGTTTGTTTGCACCCAGATCAAAATGGACTCTCAGATGACCAAGCAGGCCCTGAACGAGATCGAGACCCGGCACACCGAGATCATCAAGCTGGAGAACAGCATCCGCGAGCTGCACGACATGTTCGTCGACATGGCCATGCTGGTGGAGAGCCAGGTGCGTGCGTGATGTCATCGGTGACGCCAGAGGCGGTGTGGGCGTGGTTAACGTTTCACCTGTGTGTTTTTAGGGGGAGATGATCGACAGAATCGAGTATAACGTGGAACACTCCGTGGACTACGTGGAGCGGGCCGTGTCCGACACCAAGAAGGCCGTCAAATACCAGAGCCAGGCCCGCAAGGTAAGACTCCCAGAATTCCCTGCTTCGTGAAACCCTCAGCAAGAGTCGACTGACGACCAAACTAAGAGGGGGGGGTTCCTGTGGATCAAACTCTTCCTGTTGTTTGTTTGTTTGTTTGTTTGTTTGTTTACTGACCCTTGTCTCTCTGTCGCCCTGCAGAAGAAGATCATGATCATCATTTGCTGCGTCATCCTGGGCGTGGTCCTGGCGTCAACCATCGGCGGCACGCTGGGCTTCTAAGACGCTCCGCCTCCTGCCGCTTTGACGACCGCCACCGACCGACCGCCAGCAGAGACAAGAAACAACAACAACAACAACACAAAAACTTGAAACACAAATGCAAGACAGCAAACCAATCAGCTAGGAGGAGAAACAGTCCCCATCCCCGATAGGAGGAAATGCCACGGGGTGGGCGGGGTCAAAAAAACACCATCACACCATCGCTGACTTCACACGTCAACACAAGAGGTTACAAACAAACATGTTTATTCCAGGTATAAACAGAGCAACACGTAAACGATTAGGACCTGTGAGACGATGATCCGACATTCCCTCCTTTCTTTGCTTTTCTCTATTTCTTGAAACGTATCTTTGTTTTTTTGAGCGTCTCCGGACGGCGAAGGTCGGCGCTCCTCAGGGCGAGCATTCCAGAGCAGGAATACGGTTATGTTCCGGAACGTGGTCGGTATCACTGGAATGTTCTGAAAAGTTCTGGAATGTTGTCCTGCAGGATTGTCTGACTTTGTTCCGTTGCTCGGTCTTGTGAGTGTGTGTGTGTGTGTTGGGGGGGGTGGTAGGGGGGGCACTGCAGTGATGCAGGTTTCCATGACAACATCCTCCCCTTCAGTCACAAAGATCCAACCAAAGAGGGGGGGGGGGGCGCTCTGGTTCTCCTGCTGAATCTAATCCGTCCGAAAAGTTTGACTGACAGGTGAGGGAGGAGGGGGGCAGGGGGAGGCGGATTGTCAATCTATGCAGTTTAGGTCCGATGACTTGTCCCGCCTCCTCTAGCCGAGACAGCCAATAAGCGGCGTAGAACCGGGCCGGGTGTCGTCTCTGGACGATTCTAAAAAATCAAGAGAACACATTAAAGATTTGAGTAATGACATCATCAAACAAACAAATCTGGAGACGCTGGCGTTCCCGCGATGAGTATCGTGGTTGAATTACTTTAATCGGGGACCTTTGTTTGTTTGTTTATTGTTGCTTTGTTGTTTCCGTGGTGCTGCTGTTTTGGTGCGAGGCGTGTCCTGTGGCGTATTGGCTCGACAACATTTAGCAGTTCCGTCGTTCCACTTCCTGTTTCCTGTGTTGGCGAGGCGTTTCCTTTTTGGTCAACTTTCTTGGTGGAAGGTGGAACATGTGACACAAACACGTTCAGCATTGCATGGTCACCTCATTTAATGTTTCCCCTCAACGTACACATCCCGCCAGTGCTAGTGCTAGCATGCTGTAGTGTTAGCTCGTGTTAGCTTTATATGTAGACGCTTTTATTCTGTCGTTTAAAGGAACATTCCGTGTGTCTCAATCAAACTAAATTCAGGAAGTTCACCTGTTTCCTTGGACATAGTGGCTAGGCTACCGTGCTAGGTAGCTGTATATCAGATTGTGCTACCATTAGCAGTTCGCCATACAGCTAACTAGAAGTGCTAACTGATTTCTTAGTGCTAACCTCAACACTTCTCCAGAGTGGGTCAACGTTCATTTAAAGAACAGATGTTGTCAACAGTCTGGACACAGGGGGGCGCCACAGTATCAGCGTTTAGGTTTGTTTGGCTCTGCATAAGGAGGCAGCCCCCCACCCCCCCCCCGTGTTTGGAGCCTCTTCGATGTTATAAGAGAAAAATAAACCAGACACATAAATGAAAAAAAAAAATGAAGTAAAAGAAAACACAATTCCAAACAATACTATAAAAAAGATCATGAATTGATGGTTCAGAATTATTCAGATATATGAGGTATAACACGTATGTCCTACTTTATAGAAATCTATTTGAATAATCTGCAGAACCCTTATTGGCCACCAGGGTACCGCCCACACCTTGGTCTACGAGATATTCAGTGTCAAAGCAATAAAGTTAGTTTTGTTGCCAGGAAAAGTTGTTAGCTACCAAGCTAGCTAGCTAACAGTGTTGAGTTCCTACTGTCAGATTCTATTTTTATCTCGGAAGCTAACAAGCTAGCCTGACATCTGACTAGTATTGTTAGCAAACAAAAGGAGCTACAGTGGCTAATGCTGCAGACACAGAATAGTAGCTGTTGCTTTAAATTCTGCGTTGTTTTTTTTAGGTTTTATAGCTGTTAGCATCGTTAGCAGTTGCGATGCTGATTAGTCACATGTTAAAATAACAGTCGGCTTGAAGAATAATGGAGGTGGGTGGAGATTTTTTTTTCGTTTTGCACAAAGCCAAAACTTCGGTGTTACCAAAGCTTAGCAGCATGCCAACGTACCCCAGACCCCCAAACCCACAGACCCCCAGACCCACAGACCCCCAGACCCTCAGACCCACAGACCCCCAGACCCTCAGACCCCCACACCCCCAGCAGTGAAGCTCAAGAGATGTTAGATTAGTTGTCAGTAGATAAGAAATCATTTAGAATTTTTCTGCTGTTGTGTTGTCGGTTGTCATGGTTACGTGTTCTTAAAGCTGTTTCACACTGAGATGGATAAACAGCCCGTTAGCTTGTTTTGACTTCATTTCCCAGGTGTCTTTGCACTAAACTAATCGGCAAATCCTTGAATTAACCTGATTCACCTGTTGGCTGTTTCCTATTCTGACCTCCACCAATCACAGTCCATCACCAACCAAGATCCTGTCCAACTGCATGTCCTCCACGGTCGTCACGGTGACGCCACAGTCATCTCGCCACGGTCAGGCGGTGGATGTAAATCAGCATTGTGAGGATGCTGCATAGCACCAGCCATCTTGTGTGTGTGTGTGTGTGTGTGTGTGTGTGTGTGTGTGTACTTTCTGGATATTTCCTGCCATCGTTTCAGGAGAGATAATGCGGACACACACACTTAAAAAACGATCGTAGGCTAAGGGTGGCCAGTTTGTTTGAGTGGTGGCCCCCTGGTCTTATCCCTGACTTTTCTGTTTTATTCCTACAAAAAGTGCAAACAGGAATTTTCCCACAATGACTAACTAGAAAAATGACTTTTATGTCAGCGTTGCGGTGCCAGACCTTCATCCGGGGAAAGAAAACCGGCGGTCAGGGTTTGTTTGTTTGTTTCCCCTGATGGGGGCTCGGCTCCCAAACGTTCCTATAAATATTGTGCTACTTAGTCCTAGCTGCGCTCCTGGCACAAAATAGATGTGCAAAGTGTCAGTCGTACAAAAGACAACGTTGTGGATCAATGCTTCCCCAGCAGGCCCCGCCCATCCCGCCGTGTGTGATAACGAAAGTAATAATAAAAAAGGCATGCAGAAGCGTCGTGGAGTTTGCATGATGGTGTTTTTTGTGCCCCGCCCTCAACCTGCCCTCCATGTCGTGCACTTTACCGCTCACCGGACCTGTTAGACCGTTGGCTAACTCTTCACTCCTCCTTGATTTTCACGTGTTTATTTGAACACGAGTGTGTGGGCGCTAGATGCTAAATGCTAATGTGTGTCCATTCTGAAGGCTCCGCCCCCCCTGACATCCACCTGCTAGGTTTCTCCACTTTTCTCCACGGGTCTGTTTGTTTGCATTTGTGTTGTGTTTTTGTGATGTCACCATTGATGTTACTGATCATGGGTAGGGCTAAGCAGCAGTTGCCCCGCCCACCCGGCCCCGTGTGTGTGCAGCATGCCCCCCCCCCCCCTCCAGTGAAACATGTTTGGTGAATAAATGCGTGAGTGTTTGTGTCGGAGAAGCACGAGTTTGTCTTGATCTCCGAAGCATCCGGTCGCAGGTCCACGGGTTGCAGCCGTTTAGTTAACTCCGCCTTCTTTTGGTTCTTTTTCTTATTTTAGATCGGTCTTATCACTGGACACCATGATCACTGTTATTAGTAGATATATTAGAAGTCAAACCAAAGCGTTTATAAGCCCCTCCCCTCATGTGTCCTCAAAATGTTTGCCGCTAAAATCAAAGAGCACAATGTGAGTCAAGTTTACACGATGAAAACTATCGTAACCATAGAAACCCCCCCCCTCCCACCCAACACCTCCCAGATGTTGGTACGTATGAAACCAACAGCTACGTCACTCCACGACAAAGATGTCCGCCTCCCTCACACGCAGTTTCCTTTTCTCTCATAAATGTCACATGATCTTCAGTGGGAGATTGATGCTAACCCGTAGGGTTTCCTAGCTAGCCAGTCAGAACATAGCATGTTTAGCTACTTAGAGAATGTCAGTTGATTCGGATTCTTAGCTAACATCATTCCTGGATTACCTATCCAGGAATGATATTAGCATTATAGATGCTAACATTAACATCTATAATACTTAGCCAATGTTGGCTAAGTATTAAAGATGTTAATGTTAGCTATCGAAGCTAGTGATGTTTGATTTTAGGGATGAGATGGTCTCACAACGACTATGGAGATATGACAGCAAACATAATGATCAGGATTTCACTGCTAGTCAGCTAGCTAGCTAAGCCTGCGGTTAGCATCATTCCGTGTGTGAGGTCACATAAATAAATACAAAAATGATAACTGCGTCGTCAGAGTGGGGCACAAAAATATTATCCTGAGAGTTTAGCTAGGACTCCAAAGATGGAGTTAGCATATATACATAGCATATGACATGATATAACATAGCATAATACATAGCATTAGCCTTTCCCTGCTTGTGAAAGTAACTCGCTGTGTTGTTCCCACACAAATAATAACACACATTTGGGAACAATACATCGTTATTGATGCAAAAGAATCTTTCAGAGGACGCAACTAAAAACCTCTCTGCGATGATTTTTGTCTTCCTGAAAAAAAAAAAAACCCGCTCTGGACGACGCTAACATAGCTTAGCAGTGGCAGTAGCCGATGCTAGTTTTTAATGCGAGGCTCCGCCGACGGTTCGTGGTACGAAGCAGTATTTCAGTTTGCATCAGTGTTTTTTTCCCTAGTGGGAAGGTGGGAGGAGTCAAGGGGAGGGGCCATGAGAACAGACCATGTGGTCGTTGCCATAGCGCGTAGGAAACACTTGTTCTTATTCTTATTGTGTTTATTCTTCTTATTCTAATAATTATTAGTTGATTATTTTTATTACCATAAAACAGAAAAATGCAGTAAAATATTTAGGAACGGCCAGCAGGAGAACGAACGGCTTCACGCGGTGAGATCAGAACCACCGACCCGGGGGAGGGACCACCGGCCCCTCGGAGCTACGATCTCAAGACGTACAGACGGAGTTATGTTATCATAAATAATAATAGTATAATATTGAATGCTCGCAACTTTGTCAAACTGAAACTGGATTCTTTGTGTTATGTAATTATTGTAAATAACTTCAAAGAGAGAAAAAATGACTTGCATGTCTATGTATAAATCTACTGAGATATCTATTCCCGCCAAAGTTGGGCCGCACGCCGAGCGCCGTCCTCTTCAACGCTTTCTTAGACATTGCCGGTCCTCTTCGCCCGCGCCACGCCCTGAGGTGGAGAGAGAGAGAGAAAGAGAGAGAGACATCCAGCGTCCTCGTCTGCCGCGCTCACACCAGCCCGTCCACGCCGTCGGACCCACAAAGGCCCGCCTCCTGCCATCACTCAGGTGTCGTCGTTTCCGGCTAAACACAACCACACCTCTGTTCATCTTCCCGGTTCCAGAGGCTCCACCCACTGGCACCTCTGATGAAAGTGCTTCCCTCCATTTTAGGAAACTAACTCCGCCTTCAGAGCTTTCCAGGCCACACCCCCGATCACTGCGGAAGCTATGTTAGCGGCTTTCTCTCTCTCTCTGTCTCACTTCATATCCCTCGACCACGATATGCTAAACGCCAGACTGTTTAGCTAACGTTTGGGTTCTTTGACGCCAGATTTCCTGGAGATTGGCTCCAAAAAGCAACTTTTAGTTTGTCGCTGATCCTGCTTTCATCAGCAAGCTACATGCTACATGCTAGCAGATAATAACAATAATAATATATATATAATGTTAAAATAACCACCTTTTGGTTCAACACTGTGGACAAAATCTGCAGAACCCACAATCTGAGCCCACCCCACAGGAAACACGTTTATGCTAACGCTAACCTAGCCTTAGCAGGCTGAGCTTAGAAAAATTGAAAAAACGGACGAATGCCGCCACTCTTCTATCGTTAAGTCTTCTTCCTGGAGGAGGTCGCGGCTCATCCCTCAAAGGTCGAATGAAATATTTGACCTCAGAGTTCCAGTCGTAGCTCAGGTGGAAGGGGAGGAGCTCCGCGCATTACGACGTGGTTCCGGGCGCCTTCTCCAAACTCGCAGGCCTCCGGAAACACAGCGTGCAATATCCCAAGAATCAAGGGCTTTCTTCATCATCGGATGCGTTCGAGGCCCGACCTATGACCTCCGACCTCCTGCAGGAATATGTCCGTCACACTCGGTCTCCGGGGAAACGGGGGCGGAGCCGTTAGAGAAGTACTTCAGAATAAAGAAGGACGGCGGCGCTTTTCAGACGCAACTTTGACCGGAAATGCAACTTGTGTCCCGTTTTCTTTTGTGTGTGTGTATGTGTGCGTAGCGTAATGTAAAAGCGATCTGTCCCCCCCCCCACCCCACCCCCACCTCAGCCTCCCCCCTCCCCCCCCCACTCTCGTACTGCTGTTGGCTGTTCTGTTTAGTTCATGTGACGTGCCAGTATTCCCCCCCCTACTTTACCCATCAGCCCCCCCCTCATTCTCTCTTACTCCCCCCCCCCATGGATCTTTAAGATGACAACTCTATGCAGATGCTGTCTTTTATAAGTGTGTCAAAATTTTAATTTAAAATAAAAACTTTAAAAAAACAAACCCTGACAGAAATAATGAGACGATAAGAAAACATGAATAAAGAAAAGGATTGTTCAGTGTACTCCTGATGCATGATGGGATATTTATTGACTGGTGTCTTTTTCTTGCTCCTCTGAAACTAAAGAATAAAAACAAAATCAATGAGGTCATGAATGTGAGGCAGCGGAGGAAAGTACTTCTACTCAAGTACAGAAGTATCATATTCATGTATTTGTACTTTACTTCACTGTTATACTCCATGACATCCCAACGACTTTAGTAACTAGTTACTTCAGAGATTACAAACCTTCATCCAGACGTGATGTCACAGGGAGCTGTGAGGTCACAGGAAGATGTGAGGTCACAGGGAGACGTGAGGTCACAGGAAGACGTGAGGTCACAGGGAGACGTGAGGTCACAGGGAGACGTGAGGTCACAGGGAGCTGTGAGGTCACAGGAAGTCCGACAGAATCAGGGTCATTTCATGGATGTGAAAAAGAAGATGGTGTTGAAAGTCTTCAAAAAGAGGAAGAGGAGGAGGAGGAGGTTCACTTCACAACCAGAACCAGGACCTGGGTTTGTTAGTTCATGTCTGACCAGCAGAGATGACAGAGAACTTCTGCTGCAGGTCCATATCAGCTCTTTATGTCGGTTCTGTGATGAACTGGTGATCGTCTAGGATTAACCCCGCCTCCTCCTCAATGTCAGCTGGGATTGGCTCCACCCCCAACAACCCTGAACGGGATAAGTGGTAGGAATAAAGAATGAATGAACATGAACCAGTGAAGCTCTGTAACACCACCCTAACCACACCCACACCACCACCCCTAACACCATCACAACACTAACACCACCATCATAACACCACCCTAACCACACCACCACCCTAACACCACCATCATAACACCCACTAACACCACCACCCTAACCACACCAACAGCCTAATACCTCCACCCTAACACCATCACAACACTAACACCACCATCATAACACCACCCTAACCACACCATCACCCTAACACCACCATCATAACACCACCATCATAACACCACCCTAACCACACCACCACCCTAACACCTCCATCATAACACCACCATCATAACACCACCCTAACCACACCACCACCCTAACACCTCCACCGAAACACCACCACCCTAATACCACCACAATAACACCACCATCATACCACTAACACCACCATCATAACACCCACTAACACCACCACCCTAACTACACCAACACCCTAATACCTCCACCCTAACACCATCACAACACTAACACCACCATCATAACACCACCACAATAACACCACCATCATACCACTAACACCACCATCATAACACCCACTAACACCACCACCTTCATAACACCACCCTAACACCACCACATGAAAGTTCTGCCTTGATTCTGGCACAGACAGTTTTTGATTCAACATTTATAGTTTCTGTCTAAAACTTAATAAAAGAATTAAACTCTATTTATTCATTATTCTGCTGCTTCACAGGAAAAACCTTCCAGCGTTTACATCAGACAAAGGTCCGCGCTCATCGCCCTGAGGAACTCCTCCGTCCGTCAGAACCCGAGGGAAGAAGAAACCTTCGGTCCAAACAGGTTCCTTCTGTCTCCGTGTTTTGGGTTTAGGTCTCACGGCGTCTTCAGACCCTTCAGAAGATTCCAGGACGTTTTAGGTCCCCATGTTGGTCTTGTTGTTTGTCTCTAAATACGTGTTTAGAAAAAAAAGACAAACGAATGTTCTCTGGCTTTGTTGTCAGTCAGGACATCAAAGCGAGGTTGAGATGCGGATCGATCCCTTTAGCCCCGCCCACACCTGCAACCCCGTCAGTGGGTAACGTTACCACCACTGATGAGGTCACTAAACTAAATATGACAAACTAAATGAGAACGTACTTTCAAATCACCACCAGGTGGCGCCAGGCTGGATCAGCTTCAGCATCGACCCACCTGTTCCCTCCAGTGGGCGGGGCTAACCTCCAGAGACAGAGGATGGTGGTCCACCCAAACACAAAGGTGGAGGTGGTCACCAGATCCGGGTTCAGCTGCTCATGAGGTCCAGAGGTTGGAGGCGGATCACATGTTCACCTGAATGTCTGAGGTGGACCATGAAGGCGGAGGAGGTCCCTCTGGACAGGAGCGACCGCCTCGGTGGACCTTCATGCGGCTCCTCAGGTTGGACCGGGAAGAGAAGAAGTAGAAGAAGGAGAAGGAGAAAAAGGAGAAAAAGGAGGAGAAATGAAGAATTACCATAAATAAAGTTTCCATACTTTATTCTTTAACGTTTGAAACTCTAAAGATAAACACACTGAACACTAAGGGCCCGCCTCCAACTAAGGAGACAGCCAATCGGATGTCAGGATAACCCCATGAGGATAAAAGTGATTTTATTTGATTCTGACGCGTCGGAATCACGATTTAAAGGAATATTAGCAGTTATCTCATTAAAGTTCTCGCTCTCCTGAACTCATCATTTTGATTGGTTCCAAATTGTAGTGTGGGCGGAGCTAAGAAAATCTCCCTCAGCTTTCCTACACATCAAGAATGCTGAAATTAAGCCACTAATTTGGACGCTAAAGAGAACGATCTTATGGCTGAAGGAGGCCCGGAGCGAAACAGGAAGTTCAATCAACTTCCTCATCAGCTCCCATTTGACCTTTGCCCCCTGCATAGCTGAGCGCAGCAGACCGTTTTATCCGTAGAGGTGATAGATCCACACGTTCAGCAGCTTCTCAGGATGCTGATGGTCATAATGTTGTGGCTGCACACAGTTGATGCCGACCTGCTGTTGTCAGACCTGGAGACTTTTTCTCCAGGACCTGGAGGTCAAATCTTTTTTTATTACTCAAATACAGTGAAGTAATCGAGTACTTGTAGTGGAGTAGAAGGAGAAAAGGAGGAACCGTTAAAACTCTGGAGGTCCAGCAGCACCGAGCCGTTCAAAGACTAGAGGAGATGTCGCCGATCCCACCGTAAACATTTATTACAGACGTGAAGATCTTCAGATTAAAAATAATCAACCACAAATAAATTCTGAAAAGTTTGCGTTGAATCAAAACTTTTTATTTCAAATATTTGGAAGTTTAAACGATGGAAGAACTTATGGATGAGCAGACATTCCGCTGTTTCCTGTGAAATGTACGGAGGACTAACAGTGTCTGATTATAAGATCACATTTGCTGCTTTGCCTGTAGAAACAGGAAATCAGGAAACCTCTTCATAGTTTTTGTATCCCACCCGTGATCAAACTCAAAATGAGGTTCATGATGAAGACGAAGTTTTGTTGCTGCAGTTCTGGGTTCCTGAACCCGACAGTGACAATGAAAGCTCCTTTTCCTGCGATAAGACATCTGCGTTCTTTTTCAGAATGGTTTAAATGAGTTTGGTTTGAAATCGTTTTTAACAGTTTCCTCTGGAAATTAGCCGTTAGCATTAGCATTAGCCGTATGTTGGACAAATTCTGAGTGTCAGTGTTTCGTGGCGAAACCGGGCCGAGTACGGAGGTTTATTGGTGTTAAACTGGAAACACTTGTCGAAGGAAATATATCTCTATATATATATAGATATATATATATATATCTATATATAGATAGATAAAAAAAAAAGTGTAAAAAGTGTCCAACTTATTTTCATTTTTCCGACCAGTTCTGACCCAGCGAGGAGAGGAATATTAGGTTCTACGGGTCCACGCTGGATGTCGGCCACGCCCACTTTTGATTGGGATTCGAACCTGCGTCCTGCTCCAGAGTCAGAGGTGTTAAATCCTGACAGACACTCAAAAACAACAAAACCTGATTTGAAAGTATTTTTAGAAAAATCAAATTATGGAAATTGAGAATTTTTCATTTAATTTAACTCAAATTTACAAACTAATTTTTATTTTTTTTACCATAAATCCACATTTTGGATATGAAAGTATTTTAATTTTGAAATAAAATGTTTGGATGTTCTTTGATATAAAAGATCCACGTTCAGCAGAAACAAAGAAGAAATAATTATTACTATTATAAATGAACTAAGTATGAAATAAGAAATGAGCTTTTGTGAATTTAGACTTTCAATCTTTAAATAATGCTCTAAAATAATAATAATAATAATAATAATAGATAATTAAGAATAATTCACTTTTTTGGGGGGAGGCAAATAGAAATCCATGTATTTTAAGAGATTTAAAAAAAAGAAAAGAATTCTAGAACATTCAAATTCACAGAATATATTAAAGTACTAAACACACATTATATTTGAAAGTACACCCACAAAATAGCAAACATTTAAAAGAATATTCAAGTGAAATATGAAAGAAAACTTTTGAATATAAAAGAAATTGTACATTTGAAAGAAACAAATAAGGAAGAATATTTTTAATGTCAGACTTGGGGGCGTCACCAGACCCTGTCAATCATTTTTACTCATGACGTTAAAACAGACAATATTTGATTTCTTTCTCCATCATTTTCTACTTTTACCCCTGATAACCTTCGGCTTTCCTCTTACGAACTTCAACCTTTAACCTCCTCTCCGTATTCAGATGCGATAGAGGACGCTGGTGGCGGCGGCCGATTGAAAACACGGAGCTCTGAGGTTTTTGTTTTCAGCTATTTTATTATTTTCAGTACTCAGCAGTAGGTTATAGAATATGGACAAGATCTTCTGTTAAGAAATGAATTATCAAAACATAGTTTATAAAAGTGTATCAGAAGCCTCACAGAGATACAGGAAACAAAGGTCAGAGGTCAAAGTGGCTCCAATCTTCTTCTTGTGGCTAAAACTAGTGGAGATGCAGGTGAGGGGGCGTGGCCAAAAGCAAACATGGTGGCAAACTTTTAAAAAAGAAGAGAATGTACAGTATTATTACCTGTGTTCTAGGTCACATGACTCCTACAGCACTCAACGATCACGGCACGGCGATGGTGTGTTTTTTTTACTAGCACCGCTGCTCCGACACACAGAGACGCTCAGACAGGAAGTAGGACACCAATAAATAGAAGGTCACCATAATAAGAAAATCATAACGAGCGCCGATCCGCCCCGCCGTCAGACAGGAAGGACGGCGGCTCAGTCAAGGTTACATAATGGAAGAAAGGGATGATGGGAAGGCTCGCGGTGTTTGGGTTCCTTCAGTCTCAGAGGAGCCTCCGGAGAAGAGGGGGATTGTGGGTAAATACATCAACACAGCTCTACAGTCACATCCTACAGACTAGCGCCGTCCAGAGTTACACCGGTTAATAATAATAATCATCATCAGATATAAATAAATGCGTCACTACGGCAACGATCGCTTCTCCTTCTTATAAAAGAGTTTCTGCTGAGATACGAGAATACGAGACAAACAATTTACAGCTTTACTTCCTCCTCGCTTCAACCTGCAGGTCACGTGACCTCCCAGGTCAGGGGTCAAACACAGATCCAGAAGCAGCAGTTGGAGGTCGATTCATCCATCATGTGACCGACAGTTAAGGGATTATTCCTGCTTTGATGGCAGATTCACCAGCTAACTGGGCTTCAGTAGAGCCTAGACCGCTACAAGCTAACGCTAACGGCTGACTCGGCATAAAACCACCATCGGACATTTACTTTTTTTTAGGGGACGTCTTGGCCCGAGGACAGTAGCTAACATCTTAGCCTTTGGGATTTAGCTGGGGCCTAGATTGCTACAAGCTAACCCTAACTGGCGACTCGGGGAACCAGCGGGATAAAACAACGGTCGGACGTTTGCTGTCGCTCGTCTTGTTTCTACGCTAATGCTTCTGACCCGTTACCATGGATACCGCCAAAGCTCAAAACGCTTCTTCGGTGGATTCCGACTCTAATCTGAGACGTTCTTCTCCCGCTAACATTAACTAGCTTTAGCTACGGAGCGCTAATGACCGTCGTCCAACGAGCTCCGCCGGTGTAAAAGGTTTAACAAACTCAGGATCACTTTGATGTGAAGTAAACCACCTGACCCAAAGCGTAAAGTTCTGGCGGCGTGAGCGAAGGATTCGTCCAGCTCAAGAAAAAAACCTTAATGTCGGAAAAGTCGTCGATTTATGAGATTAAACATCCCATAAAACGATGTGAGCGTCATTTAGAATAGATTGTGAACGGGATCGTTATAAAAGGACATTTAAATGATCAAAAGATATATTTCTGAAAAATAAACAAACAGAAAACAACTTCTAATAAAAAAAGAGTTTATATTTAAAAAAAATATATTTTGAAAACAGATTTGAGAAACTCAAATTCAAAAAGACAAAATTTAATTTACAAAGATTATTTTTAAGAGAAAATAAAAACCATTTATGAGAAAATCTTCATTTGAAAAAATGTAAATTTTCCAGAAAGATCAGAAATAAACCAGAAACAAAGTTTGTTTGATAGAAAAGTCGATCGTGAAACCGCGATAAGAAAGAGATGATAGTTTCTTCACAGCAGGGAGGAATCGTAGAATTTAACATGACGCAGAACTTCAAGGTCTTAAATCTGAAGAAGCTCCTCAAAAGTGATTTTTCTTCGGCACCAACCGCCAATTTATATAAGAATAAAAACCTCAAAGTATAAAATCACATTCAGGATTCATGGAGAAAAGAAATTTGAAGATGTTAATATTACAAAAATATAAAATGTCTGAAAAGAGGAAACATGAGAAAAATGTTGGAAAACCTCAAATTTGGAAAAAGAATTCTAAAATGATTTATAATAATAATAATTACTCAGACAGAGATGAAAAAACTGAGACGCAGAAAAACTTAAACTACAACTTGAATTTTACAAACCGAGATCATTATTTTGTCAGTCCGGGAACTGAAACACGCCGAACGTCAAAGTTGGAGGAAACAAACAAACGACTGACATTCTTGTAGTTTGTTTTTTTTACGTCTGCCTTCACCCCCTCACCCCCTTCACCCCCTCACCTCCTCACCCCCTCACCCCCTCACCAGCTCACCTCCTCACCCCCTCACCCCCTCACCAGCTCAGGTTCAGTCTCACAAACGTCATAGCAGAGAAAATGAACGTATCGATGCTAACGGGAACTGAGCTAAAGCATGCTAAGAAGAGTTTGCGTGGTGAGGACCTTCAGCTCACGACATCTGAGGAAAGTCGAGGAAATATAAAAAACTACCTGGATGTTGAGTTTGTGGCTCCCTCATCCGTGGAGAAGGTCCTCGCGGTAAAGAGGGAGGCGGTCCAACCATCAGCCGCTGGGGCCAACGGTAACGTTAGCTTGTTGCCACTTTTTCCATTCCTCACAAAATTTTCCATTGATGTCTAATCATGTTTTTTGATTTTTTGTTTTTCTAATTATTTATCAGTTTTTCTGATAGATTTGTGAGAGTCTCAGATTTTTACCTTTCATTTAAACATTCTCTCATATTTCCTCGCATTATTACCCTCTTACACTATTTCTTCTTCTTTTTTTAGGCAGTAACTAATAGCCAATGGCTAAATTGTAGCGACTAGCTATTAGCAAAAATGTTAGCAAATATACACTGGTAAAGATTTTAGATTTTATCCACATCTTAACGGCTAGCAACAGAAGCAACGCGCTTAACCTTCACATTATAGCTAACATCGTAGCCTAAGGATAGTAGCTAACATCTTAACTCTTGAGTTTTCGTTAACATCTTAGCGAACGGATAGTAGCTAACATCTTAGCTAATGGCTAGCAGATAACATCTTAGCCCGGCTGTACCTAGATTGACCTTCCTACCTGGTTACAGTTTTTTTACTACGTCATCTTCAGCATCAGAATTCGTATTTGGAGATGAAATGTTACTTGACCTTCCGTTTACGGGAAATTTCAGCCAAATCAGTTTTCTTCGAGGAAATGTGTTCTTTGGAACTCAAGCTAATACTGATCAGCCCCGTTAGCTTGAGGCTAACGAGGGCGACACTCCAGCTGCTGTTGGATCTGAAACTTGTTTGGGACTCAAACTCATCTTGATGCTGCGACACACACAAACACACACACATTAGAAACAGACCCTCAGAGACGAAGGGGTCCTTCAGTCCAAAAATCTCCCAGAAGTCATCTCGGTCCAACAATAAAGGTACAAAAAGGAACCCAAACCGGTGTCTTTACCAACACTTAAATAAAAGCAAGTCCTTAGAATATGGTTTAAAAACTGTGACAAAGGCCACGAGACCAGATTCCATCTAGACGAGAACTCCCCACAAACATCATCATCAGGACCGGGACGAAGGACCACCGTCAGCTGCAACAGGAAAAACAAGCCTTTTTCATGACACTCAGCCTGTCAATCAAGTCTGGGCGAACTTCAACAGTCTCAGCTCAGAGGGGGTCTGAAGGTTTGTGAGCGACACGCAGGAAGTAAGGCAGGAAGTGAAGTCCATGCAGTTTCTGAGCGACTACATCACGTCTGTCTTGTGTCCGCTGTCAGTCTGTCTGTGTGGGGGGGCTGGTTCTACAGCCGGGGCCCGGTGTGTCTGTCCGTGGAGATGCCCGATGGAGTGTGTGTGTGCAGTCTGACCATCCTGTCCTTCACACACACTCTACAGCCACCCCCCACCCACCCTCCCTCCCCATGTCTGACCTTCCCTCATCCCTAAGCTTATATGAAGGGTCCGCCGGGCATACCCAGGAAGTTGGGCGCACCCATGGCCATGGGCGGTGGCGCGGTGGAGTTGCTCCAGTGCACCTTCATGTGGTGCCTCAGGTTGGACTTGGAGGAGAAGTGCTTCTCACACTGCTGGCAGGAGAACGGCTTCTCTTTGGTGTGGATGCGGCGGTGGCAGATGAGCTGTGTGGACACCCGGAACGATTTGCCACAGTCGGGGCACTGGTAGCGTTTGGGTTCGGTGTGGATCCGTCTGTGGTTCTTGAGGGACATCAGATTGGGAAACTCCTTCTGGCAGGAGTTGCAGAAGTAAGTCCCAGTTTTATGGCTGTTCTTGTGGTTGAGCAGGGAGCTGGCGTGGCGGTAAGACCGGCCACACTGGTCGCAGATGTGGGGTTTGACAACCTCACCGTTGCCCCCGCGGCCGCGGGCTTTGGTCATACTGCCAGGGTCGAGTCCTTGCTCCTGCATTAAGGTGAGGTCTAAGCCTGACCCCCAGCCCAGCTCCTGGGAGCCCCCCGGTCGCGGCTGCTGGGGTCTGGGCTGGCGGGGCTGTGGTGTCTGTCCGTGGGTGATTTCCATGTGGAGCCTGAAGCTGGCATGCGTTGGGAAGGACCGTTGGCAGGACCGGCAGGTCAGCTCCCGCTGCTTCTGGTGGACGCGGCGGTGGTTGTAGAGCTGGGAGGAAACACGGAAGGCCTTTCCGCAGTCGTGGCAACGATGGCGCCGGGTCTCAGAGTGGATGCGGCGGTGGTTCTTCAGGGCAAGCAGGTTGGAGTAGGTCTTGAGGCACACGGCGCAGTGGTAGATGCCGACGGTGTGAGTGTTCTTGTGGTTAAGGAGAGAGCTGGCGTGGCGATAGGAGCGGCCGCATTGATCACATCTGTGCAGAAACAAACAAACGGGGGAGGAAGGAGGGGAGGGGAGAAAAAGGGAGATAAGAAACTGAGGATGGTTGTTTTTAAGATTCTAGTCAATTAATCTGACTGGCTACTATCTTTAAACTCATTGAAGTCTTTTAACCTCAGACGTTAGAAATACAGGTATATGATCTGGAATCCGGCTCAAAGCTTTCTCTACAAAGTGGTCTAGCACTCAGAGATCTAGGGGGGTCATCGGGGAGAGGACTGCAGGGGGAGAAGGATAGGGAGAAGCATCGGAAAACTGGGATTCCTGTGGGGAACTGGGAGGTATCTGGTGCTCTCTGCACCGCACAAAGCTTCACGGATCTTCTGTCATAGACTTCAGCCCCTCCTTGGGTTCAAAACAAAAAATATAAAGAACGTCAACCAGGCACTGAGGCAACTCGCTCCAAATACTTCAAAGGCGTATCACGATACTGCAGTCACTCTACGATCTTATCACGATACTGCAGTCACTCTACGATCTTATCACGATACTTAGGTTAGAGTGCGATGTTGTCCTGATGCTTCAACCACATGTAATATTATCACAATCTTCTACTGACGACACGATTTGATCACGATATTATCCCGTTGTTTTGGTTTCCTGCAATTATTATCAGGACGCTGCAGTTTTACGGTGAACTTATCGTGATACTTAAGTTTGGATGGGATATTCTCTCACTGCTAAGGTCGCGTGCAACACGATATATCGCCACAACACTCAGGTCATGATACGATATAATACAGATACTTTAGTCGTGAAACGACTTTCAGCGGCAAGTGAAGCGTGTGCGGTGAAGCTAGCTCCAAATACGTCCTGAACTTCCATCACAGGTTCTAGTCTAAAGACAGTCCAGCATCGTGAAGCTGGTGCTGCAGGGAACAAACAAATCAAAGACTACAATCAAAATCAGAACAGCAACGAAGACACAACATCAATACTTTAAACTTTGCACACAAAAACACTCCTGAGATAAAATCTGTGTTTGCTGAGAGAAGAAAGCATGGAAAGGTAAAAACATCTAAACATGACATGTTGGATTGAAGGTAGCCCACAAACTCAGATGTGTGATATATGCTAACTGAAAGCAAACAGGGTTGACTTATCTGGTCTCTCCACTAATTCAATTTGTCCAAACTTCAGAAAAATCCGAATTCCGGCACGCGTATGGTCCCAAGGAAGCCGGATTGGAGATCATATACCTGTAATAGACATGTAGAGACCTAAATTTATCTTCACTAATTTGTTTTCAACTTCGAAGAATCACAAACAACTGACGAGAACTCACGTGTACCGACACTCTTCTCCCTCTCCCGCGGGTGCAGCGGCCTTCCTCCTGACTTCCATGCCTACCTGGTTGTCCCCGCAGCGGTGCCTGGCCAGACCGGACCTGCCCTGGAAGCTCTTCCCACAGGTGGGGCAGCCGAAGGGGGTAGCGCCTTCCTCGTGGACCTTCTGGTGGTTGCGGAGGAACCGGGCCAGCCTGAAGGCTTTCCCACATGTGTGGCAGATGTGCTTCTTGCGCTGCGTGTGGATGCGCATGTGGTTACGTAGCGCCATGTAGTTGGTGTAGGGCTTGTCACAAAAGTTGCAGCGAAAGTTGCCCGTCTTGTGGGTGTGCTTGTGGTTCAGCAAAGAGCTGGCGTGTTTGTAGGCACAGCTGCAAAGGTCACACGCGTAGGGTCTCTCGTCAGAGTCCATGTCAACGGAGCTTCTCTCCATACTAACGTTGGTGGAGATGTTGGTAGAGGATGACGAAGGCAGGTGCTGGGCGGGGCAGTCGTGTGCTGCTAGCTCATCGGCGGTGGCAAAGCCCTCGCAACAGCCATCGCATTCAAAATCCATTTGCGCCCCGGGGCCCTGCGGACCCTTGCAGAGCCCTGCTGTTGTGTGGGTGGCGAGCTGCCTCTGGGTGCGGAAGCCTTTGCCGCATTCTTGGCAGTTGTGCTTCTTCTGCGCGAAATGGAGACGTAGGTGGTTTTTCATGGCCAGCCTGTTGGGGTATGTGGAGTTGCAAACATTGCAGTGGTATTCTCCAATTTTGTGAAGGTTCTTGTGGTTGGCCAGGCTGCCTGCATGTCGATAGGTCTTTCCACATTCTTCACAGGAAAAAGGCCGCCGTCCACTTTCAGCTGGGTCGAACTTCTGAGGTCTGGAGGTCCCGGCTGAGGAGTAGGGCTTTTTGAAGCCTTGATGGCTATATTTCATGCCCATTATCTGGCCCTTCGACGGCTCCCCTCTCATAGTCTGCATTTGAGACGTGCCAGGTTGCTGGAATCGGGATCCATTGGGTCCGGTACGAACAAGTCCCTTGGCCCGGTGCTCCTCGTGCAGACGGAGGTGGTTGATCAGCTGCTTTTGGATCTTGAAAGCTTTGCCACATTCTTCACACTTGTGCCTGAAAAACGAAGAAAAGACCTCTGAGATATGTAGAAGCAAGAAAATGTCATCACCAGCCGAACCACTATCTAACGTGTCAATGTCCTCAAAGAGTTATCAATCCTGGTCAAAGGGACATCTAACCTTCATCCAACACTCCTCTGAAGATGACACTTCCCAACAACGACCAAAGAAGAAATCTCACAAAGACATCAGTATCTGACATCTCTGACATTCCTCAGGTGTGAAAAGTGTCTCCATTGAAACAAAACAAGGAATTTAAGAATCAGTTTAAAATTCCAACAATGAACGAGGTGCAGGTGTGTGTTCAGGTGAAGGAGGTGCAGACGTGTTCAGGTGAAGGAGGTGCAGACGTGTTCAGGTGAACGAGGTGCAGGCGTGTGTTCAGGTGAACGAGGTGCAGGCGTGTGTTCAGGTGAAGGAGGTGCAGACGTGTTCAGGTGAAGGAGGTGCAGACGTGTTCAGGTGAAGGAGCTGCAGACGTGTGTTCAGGTGAACGAGGTGCAGGCGTGTGTTCAGGTGAACGAGGTTCAGGTGTGTGTTCAGGTGAAGGAGCTGCAGACGTGTGTTCAGGTGAACGAGGTGCAGGCGTGTGTTCAGGTGAACGAGGTTCAGGTGTGTGTTCAGGTGAAGGAGGTGCAGACGTGTTCAGGTGAAGGAGGTGCAGGTTTGTGTTCAGGTGAAGGAGGTGCAGACGTGTGTTCAGGTGACTGAGGTGCATGTGAATGAGTCATGTTCATGTTTAAAGGTTGAAAAGCATCCAGCATTTTTTAAGTCTGAAGCACTGAAGTATTTTAGCTTCCCTGAAAATACCTGCGTGGACCCAGACGCCTCTGCAGCAGTAAAAACCCGCTGTGTGATGACGTGGACAGAACATAGTAACCCCTCAACAACCTCAAACCCGTCACCTGCAGACCAGGTAACCCTACAGGAATCATCATGGTCACCTTCTATTGGTCACGTGATGTAGTCCAGCTCCTGTGTGGGTAAAAAGTAGTGATACTCTGGTCTGTAAATTTTAATCTCACTCCTTAATATTGACGATTAAGAGGGGTGCAATGCAAATCAAGAACACCCTAAACTACTGCCTGACCAATCACTGCTGTTTCCTGTGGAACCTCCTCAGAGATGACGAGACGTTAAAGAGAGTCGCATCAGATCATTAGCTGTTGTTTGGAAGCATTACAGATTTATGGTGGTGATATTAACCACGAACCAACATCAAAGAGAAGTTTAGACTCGCCTCAGAGCCGCAGAGAAACACCCCCGACTAGATAGACTGCATGATGAACGCATGAATGACAAACATGTTGTTAACATGACTCAGAAACCATGACATCTGTAACGGCGACCCTGTACATGTCAACACATCAACCAGGAAGTAGAGACACGCGGACGTCACCGCTGACGTCACCGCTGACGTCACCGTCACAGTCCATTTGAGGAAGGATATATTCTGAGGATGAGGACTTCAGAAAACGGGATGACCATTTGGGCCATAATAGCAGTAAACAAACTCAAAGTATGAAACATCTGCTATATTCACCAAATCTGGTTGATTCCTGTGTTCTTGGTGGATCTGGACTTCTATTCTATCAGTTACTGAAAACGTCGTAGCATTGACAAACATGAACCATCTAATCCTCCAGAACTCAACACGAGCGTCAGCTAACCACCTGGATGAAACAGCTAATGATAGCAGCAGAGCATTTAGCATACAGTAGCATGCTAGCAGGCTGTAGTGAGGTCACAGGCACCACAACCCCACTCAAACGCAGCTGCGATTAAAGAAAACTACCAAAAAAAAAGAAGCAAAATTCATTCATTGAGGAGACATCAAATAACAGTAAAATTATAAAGTACATTTTCTGTATCATCCATCTTTGGTTCTGGGAGTCAGAATGTTGTTCTGGATTATTTTGGTCCCCTTAAATGAAGCTGTGGCAGGACTAACTGATTCCAGTTCATTTACTGATTCCCTGTGTATTTGCAGAAACGCAGTTAAAGAAGCCAGACATAGACTTAATTCCTATTTTATGTCTAACCGTTAGAACATATAAGGACCTACCTCTTCAGGTCAAAGTGGGTCCTTTGGTGGTTCTTGAGAGCCAGCAGGTTGTAGTAGCGTTTCTGGCACACCAAACAGCGGAAAACTCCAGTCTTATGGGACTTCTTGTGGTTCAGGAGAGAACATGGGTGTCGGTATCCTCGACCACACTGGTCACACTTGTGGGGCTTGTCGCTTTGGTCAACCAGAGGTCTGCGTCCATTGCCGTCACGGCTTCCACTGGCCACCCCACTGCCATCTTCTCCGGACATCCCTTTGGCTCCATTCAGACCCTGTTTGTTCATGGAGCTGACCCGATTCTTACCGGGGCACAGATGGGTGATCAGGTGGTGACGGTCAGCAAAAAACATGCCGCAGTCAACACAAATGTGGTTGCGCCCATCCATTTTGTCATTGCCATTTGATGAGGTATCGCCAATACCCTGCTGTTGACCATCCGGTCTTTGAGGCCCATGGACTAACTGGTGATTCAAAAGGTCCTGCTTCCTTGAGAAACTCTGGCCACAGGTGGAGCAGATCATCCTCCAGTCCTGATCCAAGTTGGAAGGTCCAGGGACAGTTGGGTTATTGGCATGACTACGCAGGTGGCTCCTGAGAGCCCTGAGGCTTGCGTAGTGGTTACCGCACACCGAGCATTGATACACTTCTCCATCATCATCGTCGTCTTTGTCATTGCTCACCATCCTCTTGCCTCCGCTCTGTGAATACTGCCGTTGGCTGCTGCCTTCTTTAAGGCTGCTGGAGCTTCCTGCAGACAGTGAGGTTCCACCAGAGCTGTGGTAGTTCATGTTCCCCATAAAACCGTTGGACATGTTGCCCTGCTGTTGTTGTGGCGGCTGTTGCTGCTGGCCACGGCGGGGACACATGTGGGACTTGATGCCAGCCACGTCTCCATACATCTCGCCGCAGTCCGCACACACATGTCTATCGGCCTGACGGTGAGCGCTGCTGCTCTGGGAGAGAGAGCTGCCATCAAAGCGGTCGTGGAACTCCAGCGAGTCCAGTCCACTGCTGTGGCCACTGTCTGGTACAAAATGGGCAGCATCGCCGAGATTTCCTGGCAGTGAGATGGGGGTGGTTGCTCCACTGCCTTCTTGTACATAATTCTGCTGCGTGTCCAGCGTCAGTGGCTCTGGGGAGAGCCAGTCGTTGCTTTCGTTACCAAGAGGCTGATTGGAGGGACGGCCCTTGTGGCTTCGTAGGTGGCTGTGAAGTGCTGCCAGGTGAGGGTACTGCTTACAGCAGATGGTGCACTGGTAGTGGCCCGTCTGATGGCAGCGCTTGTGGTTAACCAGGCTTCCTGCATGGCGGTAGCTTTTACCACACTCTCCGCACTTGAAGCGTCGTTCTCCGTCATCTGGAGAGTTTGCCTGGGGAACGCGGCCACCGGAGGGAGAGGACACCGAGCCCTGCGATCCAGAGCTGAGAGTGTCAGAGTTGAGGATGGAGCTGTCTTGGCTGTGAGCAGTGGGGTGGGGATCATGAGTCAGGTAGTGGACTTTTAGGGTCTCCAGATCAGGGTGTCCGGCGCCGCAGTATGCACATGTGTAGATGGGATTGTTAACTGGGGGACCCATTATGGGGTCATATGGGCCTCTTTTGTCACTGGGCAGTGGTGGCAAAGGCAGAGGGTCCCCCAGGGCGGGGGTGTATGCTGGAGATCGAACCGCACTCAGATTGTGAGGCATGATGCCAGGGAAACTGCGAGGCAGTCCGAGGGAGGGCGATGCCGAGTTGTGCAGCAAGATGTGTTCCTGGAAGTCCGCCTTATTCGGCAGCGCTATCTGGCACAGGTGGCAGAAACAGGAGGTGGTGTCGTCGCTCTGGGACGACTGCGTACCACTACTGCTGCTGCTCACCATGGATGCACCGGGGGTCTTGAACTTCGAGTGAGTTCTCTCGTGGCTGTTAAGGGCAGCCAGGTTGCTAAATTGTTTAAAACACACAGAGCACTTAAAAGTTCCTTGCTGGTGACACTTTTTGTGGTTCACCAAGCTACCGTGGTGCCGGTAGGTTCTGTCACACTGGTCGCACTTGAATGGTCTGTCCCACGCGTCGTCAGACTCAGGGGAGCCTTTTTTCCCGTGGTCGTCTGTGTGGTGGCTTTGTAGAACACTATGTCCGATAGTACTATTGTTTAAATGGGAGCGCCCAAACCCTTCGGAGAGGTCTTGGGCCAAGCCGTAGTCCCTGTCCTCGTGACCCGCTTCTTCAGATACTTCTTCGTTCTCTTCTTCTGCGTGTGCACTACTGGGGGACAAGGTATGAATACGGAGGTGGTTCTTCAAGGCTACCGCGTTAGGTAGGGTACGCGTACAAACTGGACACTGAAATGAACCCACTTCGTGAGATTTTTTATGATTAGCTAGACTAGCAGCGTGTTTGTAAATTCGGCCACACTGTTCACACTCAAAACGTCCGGTCTCTTCTTGCTGATAGTGCGCTTTCATATGTTCTAGAAGACTTGGTGTACTCGGGCAAACCATATCACACTCTTTACAGGGGAAACCCTTGGCACGACTCATATCATGCATTGCCATAGTACTCTAAAGCAAATCAGACGGAGGGAATCACAGTTCACAACACAGCAATGAACAGTGATGTAAGGCAGGTGGAGCTTAGCTCTTCAGCTGGGGGGCGGCAGTGGTAGCCATCGTTTCCCCAGAAGTCGTCAGTGCGGGTCCAGTCAATTGGGGCCCACCCTGCGAGGTGGCGGGCCTGCCGGGGTCACACCAGCCAAGGAGGTATCGCTATAGAGACAATGAGAAGGAAAGAAAAGGTAACTTCTAGAGGAAACTTAAACCTGCCCACTTCCGAAACTCAATAAGTTAAAACTGACTCTGGCTGGGAGGTCGCAACCGTACAATCGATAGATCAACAGGGTTCCTTGCAAAAGAAGGATGGAGAACTGGTATACACTAATGACGAGTACATTCTTAGACCGATCTCCAGCCGCACAACCCTTGTGCCAAATTTTGGGCTATAGGTGAAAAGGGTAAGATAAACATCTCAAGGTCGACTGTCAGACGATTGGATGAACTTCTGACACGTCAAACTTGGCTAGATTACCTCCAATTATCTTTGCTAAATGGACCAGCTATACTGTCTCAGCCATCCCAGAGACCTAGGGGTCCAAACCACCTACTAGTCCAGATATGAGTTCTAATTTTTAGGGGTTTCCGCATATGTGATGGCAAAAGTGATCAAGGCAGCCTGTTTCTGTCTTTTAGCGTTTTAACTTAACTTCTTCCTGCCTTTAAAAGTCTTTCAAAGTTAGGATGAATAAATGACTTTCTGGTGCGGACCGGTACCGTTATGAAGTGGCCGTGTTTAAAACTCAGCAGGAACATTACGTCACGGCGTGAACAGACACAACTCAGAGACTTTCAGAAACGGCGCTTACATGCAGCGACTGGAATCAGAAAGGCTTCGATGAAAGGACTTAGACTTCCTGTCCGTGTAAACCCACATACTGACCCACATACTGAGTCACCTACTGAGTCACTGTGTCGGTCGTCACCCGTCACTCAGAACTGTTGATGATGACGGTTCTCCTCATCGAGGTCTCTGCAGTTTTCATTCATTCAAAGACTGTTTCCGAGGTTTTCAAAACTGACCCGCCTCACTACCATAAAAGCACTTTTGTGTGTCGGACATGAGTTAGTTGTGAAGTTAGTTAATCTTACTTAAGACCAACATTTTAGGATATTTTTATATTTCTCCTCTGTTAAAAGTGAATTCTGAGTGTTTGTACTCTTTGTTCCCAGGACGACCCGTAATACGCCGTAAGAACATTTGTTAATTACTCTTTGAAGTGAAGACACAACATTTACATCTCCTTGACCGATACCGATATTTTCCCAGCAGGCAGTAATCAGATCAGTGGTTCTTTAACGAGGTCATTAAAGTGAGTCGCCTTCTGGGAGAGTTTGAACAGGATAATCTGGAGCAGATTACAGCTGGACGTCAATCTACTCACACACACACACACACACACACTCAAACACACACACACACGCTCACAAACACACTCAAACACACACACACTCACAAACACACACACACACACTCAAACACACACACACACGCTCACAAACACACTCAAACACACACACACTCACAAACACACACACTCACAGATAAACACACACACACACACTCAAACGCACACACACACTCAAACACACACACTCACAGATAAACACACTCACAGATAAACACACACACACACACTCAAACGCACACACACACTCAAACACACGTACACACTCAAACACACACACACACTCACTCAAACACACACACACGCTCACAAACACACAAACACACTCAAACACACACACTCACAAACACACACACTCAAACACACACACACTCAAACACACACACACACACACACTCACAAACACACACACACACACGCACACACACACACACACTCAAACAAACAAACACACACTCAAACACACACACAAACACGCACACAGATAAACACACACACACACTCAAACTGTTATAATACAGAGAATATACACACCTGTTTATACACATACATACACATATATACATATACACATATATATATACATATATATACACATACATATATAAATACACACACACATATATAAATACACACACACATATACATATATATATATATATATATACACACATGTATATATACATATATATACACATGTATATATTCATTAAGTAACAGAGACAGATCTGTATGTATGTATTTGTATTTGTTAAAGTTGGCCCGTCAGAAGACGCAGTAGGAAATAACTCCCTTATTTCATAACTACGTACATTTACTCAAATACTGCACAAAAGTACAAATGGGAGTTGTGTGTTCCCATTATTTCTCCTTCATGCCTTACTGAAACAGAAAAAGTCTAAGACATGCTGAAAGGTTTTCTAAAAACTTGCTTTACCAGAAAGTTGAGCTAATCAAATTAAAATGTAGGATTTTACAAGAAATACAGAATTAACTCATGAAATATTTATTATCTGTTACTGTTTTCAAACACGCTTCAGCAAATGATTCTTCATTTAGCGTTATAAACTAAATGTGTTATTATTTTTATTATCAATATGCAAATCAATATTCTTTCCACTTTTTATGTCTTCAGACGACATTAAAGGTTATTAGTCCATTTTGCTGAAAACACTTGTGAGTAAGTTGAAACGAAATAAAAGTGATGCTCAGCTTTGTTGTTTCTTTCATTCACAAACATTTGACGGAGCAGCAGCCAATCAGCGCCTCCGAACCTTCTCCTCATGTAAACAAACTAAAAACGCTCAGAGTTCGGATTCGAACCCTTCTCCTCCTGCACACACAGGCTTTGTTTTGGTGGAACTGATCCACATGAGCTCCAACAGAAATACCCCCCACAGCCACAGCGGGGCTCCCTGACCTTGGTCCGTCTCAGCCCTACCCCAGTCCCGCATCCACCCGGACAAAAGCTCCGACACCCGGCCGACATTTCCTCCCGCTGCAGGCCGGGAAGAGGTGCCCGATCCCGCCCACACAGGCAGGAGGCCACCGGGGACAACACAGTGGACCGGATAGCCGTAGAAATCCAAGCATAGCCGCATGCTTCCGACATGATGCCTCTGAGAGGAGGACAGCCATCAGCCCACTTTCACCGAGACCCCCCTCATCGGAAAATGGATTCTCGCAGCACCATTTTCCCCCGGCTAACGGGCTAGCTGCTAGCCCCAAAACCTGCAAGCATTTCGGCTCCAGAATCGAGCCAATCTTGCCTTTAAACGTCTAAGACGCCATTAAAACACGAGTAGAAGGGACTTCGTGTGTTAGAGCCTCTAGAAAAATACCCATATCAAATATTTTCAGGTGATTTTAAGGTGAAAGAGGGTCGACCGAGCTAGCGTTAGCTCTTAGCTAGCAAGCGCCCGCCCCCCTGCGATGAAAGAAGAGAAAAAAAACAATGCGGTGAATAATGTAAAAATTAAACGGATTAACGATCTTTTATTCGCTACAACGTCACCACCCGTGTAAATAAAGGCTAACGGAGGCCACCTAACGGGCTAGCTTAGCTTCTCCATGCTAGCCTGGAGCTACACAAAGATGAGCTCCCACCGCGGCCCCCCTTTCAAGCAAAACCTGGTTTTACAGCCGCTTTCCGCGCCTTACTCACCCCTCCGCAGGCCAAAGGTCAACGATGTCGGCCGAACAAACGTAAATTGTACAACTTCGACGGATTAGTCATGGTTATTCTTCCTCCTCCTCCTCCTCAGCAGCACCGACTCCCGGTTTGGACTCTTTTCCCCCGCCGCCGCTCCGACAACATACTTCCTGCCGCTAACGCGTCAAACCGCGCGGCACTGCAGCGGCAGCCTACGTTACGAAGCGTCATGAGGCGCAAAGGATCGAAATACATGGGTTCGAGTTTTAACGTGAGTTTCAGGTTCAGAAAGAAGATTCTGACGGTAAAGAGATTTAGAGTCGGTTCAGGGACGACAGGAGAGGGACAGGTGATCATCGATGAACGGATGAATGACGGCTTTATGGAATGATGATGATGAACAAATAAAGGATGGATGGATGATGATGAACAAATGAATGATGGATTTATGGGTGGATGATGAATGAATGATGGATGGATGGATGGATGATGAATGAATGATGGATGGATGGATGGTGATGAACAAATAATGGATGGATGGATGATGATGAACAAATGAATGATGGATTTATGGGTGGATGATGAATGAATGATGGATGGATGGATGGATGATGAATGAATGATGGATGGATGGATGGTGATGAACAAATAATGGATGGATGGATGATGATGAACAAATGAATGATGGATTTATGGGTGGATGATGAATGAATGATGGATGGATGGATGATGAATGAATGATGGATGGATGGATGAAGGATGGATGGATGGTGATGAACAAATAAAGGATGGATGGATGGTGATGGATTTATGTGTGGATGGATGGTTGATGATAGATGAATGAATGATGGATGGATGGATGGTGAGGAACAAATAAGGGATGGATGGATGATGATGAACAAATGAATGATGGATTTATGGATGGATGGATGAATGATGATGGATGAGCAGATGGATGGATGAATCAGGGGAAGCTGGATGCATGATGAACAGATGGATGGATGAAGGATGATGGATGGATGGTTATTGTACAATGTAGAAAGAAAGAAAAATAAGAATAGTATAATATTTATAAACTCTGTAAGAAGAAAGAAACATTTGTGTTTAAATGTCCGTACATGAAACTTAAGGCTGAGGATTTGGACCAGGTTCAGTTTGTGGGAGGTTGTAAATGATCAAGAAAGAAAGGGTCCGTGTAGATCCTCACTTGAACCTGGTACCGCTCCACAACCCTCCATCAGAATCCGTCCAGAACCCTTTGAAAGACTTTTTTTTCACCGAGGTCTGAAGGATGTAGTCAAAATAATTTGGCAAAAATCTGTAGTATCAGAGAAGTAGATGTTTCATATAAAGGTTTAAAGACGTGTAGTATTCTGACATGAAGTCAAATACATGTCAGATATCAGATATGAAATGAAGATATGGGAGGAGCTAAAACATTCTCACTTTATACATATTATGATTGGATTTGTTGGAGCTGAATTTCCCCTTTGGAGATAAATAAAGTATCTTTCTATCTATGAATAAATAAAATATTTACATCTGTTTTTCTGTTGGTTTTTTTAGCTTATTTTCCACTTTTTATGGACACTTGAATGTAGCTGCTGCGACGGAACAATTCCATGTAAAGGATCAATAAAGTATCTATCTAAACCTAATTTAAAGCCTGCAGTCGAATGACGACTGCATATCCCAGAATCTCTTGCGTGAATCATGACGTCATATTCCCTCGTCTGTGTTGAACTCGCTCCTTCCCCGCATCCACTGCGATCATTCCGCCTTTATCTGCGACTTTTGCGCTGGTGTGTGGAAGATCAGCAGGATGGGTCCAGTAGAGGTAATTATATTTATGGATACTTTCCCCCCCAAAAAATCCATAAGAAAATAAAATCGCTTTAAGGAAAAGCCGCGGGAGCTGCTTTGTGTCTCAGTAGGCGGCTAACAGAGGTTAGCATCTCATCAGGTATCAGTGGGGATGAAAGAAAGAGGTTTGGAATCGAATTCTGATCAAATTCTACTGAATTTAATGTTTTCTTGCTGGTTAGTAAAAACGTTAACTTATGAGTTCAGACTCAGTTCAAGTTAGAGTGAGCATGTTCTGGTTAACTCGGGTTGAGTTTGGATTAGTTATTTATCTGTCAGTTATTAACATTCATGAAATCCTTAAAAATGAAACCAAACATTTTATTTTATTCAAGTACGCACAAACTCCAGAATACCAATCAAACAGGTAAAATCTTAATATTTGAGTTTTACACACAATCTCCCATAAGTGATATTTTTCCGTATATTTCTGAGGACTGACAGACTCTGACCACCAGATGGAGCCAACGTTCAATCTCATGTTATTAGGTTCATTGTTGAATCTATTTTTCTCATCGGTTTGTAAACCCATCGGATTAAATATCTAAATCTATTAGATTTGATTTAGTCCTGTGACTAGAGTGTTCTAGGAAGCTAGCTTTAGTTGTTAGCGATGATAGCTGAGATTATCTAACCTCAGCAACATTAACAGATATTAGGACATTTTAGTGGTAACTCACATGAGCAAAGTAGAGGGACCATAGCTGCCATATACTAAGTTTAGCTAGCTGTAGCACCAATGCTACATTTTTCGCTATGCTACTTGCGCTAATTCTCTTTAAAAGTGCCTTTTGTAAGAATTTAGTTTCACACCAATCATTTATTGGGTAGAAGTAAAAATAAAATAAGTAGTTGTTGATATCATGTCTTCAGAGATGCTTACTAACATGAACATGCTAATCAGCAAGCTCAATTGGTCTTGAACCATTTTGTACCTCCAAAGGCGCTGTGATGTCACCTGTACATGTTGGTAACAATGATGTCACCAGCACATGTTGGTAACAATGTCACCAGCACATGTTGGTAACAATGTCACCGGTACATGGTGGTAATAATAATGTCACCGGTACATGTTGGTAAGAATGATGTCACCGGTACATGTTGGTAAGAATGATGTCACCGGTACATGTTGGTAAGAATGATGTCACCGGTACATGGTGGTAATAATGATGTCACCGGTACATGGTGGTAATAATGTCACCGGTACATGTTGGTAAGAATGATGTCACCGGTACATGTTGGTAAGAATGATGTCACCGGTACATGTTGGTAAGAATGATGTCACCGGTACATGTTGGTAACAATGATGTCACCGGTACATGTTGGTAACAATGCTATCTCCACAGCTGCTGCACATGTCCGTCTTCTCTCAGAGCTTCTCTCCCTGCGGTCGGTTTCTGGCAGCAGGAAACAACTATGGAGAGATCGCCCTCTTCAGGTCAGGCGTCACAACAACTCCTTAGATGATAACATGTTTGTTTGTCAATAACCATCATTGTTAATTGTTTATCTCTGTGTCACAGCCTGTCGGCCGCCCTGAGTCCAGATGCCGGCGGACTGAGCCACAAACCAATCCTCACCTTCACAGGTGAGTCCACAACCAATCAGAGCCGTGCCAGCTTCCATAACTGATGTTAGCTAACGTGAGCAAGCATAGCTAAAGAGAACGCCAAGGTTCACCGAGTCACAACAGAACCGGAGGCAAACATTACTGGAATCAGAATGGTAGACCTGGTTTTATTCACACGGATGTGACGTGGGTTCCTTCATTATACATATGCAAAAATTTCCAACAAACGTTTTCCGCCTTGTCATTATGGGGTATTGTGTGTAGGATTTTGAGGAAAAAACTGAATTTAATCCATTTTTGAATCATGCTGTAACATAACAAAATGTGGAAAAAGTGAAGCGCTGTGAATACTTTCCGGATGCAGTGTACCGGTGCTGATCCGTCCTGCTGTTAGTCCTACATCTTCTCACAAACAGACAAACGAACGCGGCTGGGAAGAGCGATTCCTGACGGAGGTCAAAACGACAGATTAAGGATTAGTCGTTTCATTTTACATCCTGAACACCTTCTATAGTTTAATAGATATTTGCTGTAACATGAAGCTACGTTAGCAGTGTTGCGTTGAGTAACGGGTTCCGGTTCCACTCAGCTCATGAAGGTCCGGTCTTCTCCCTCCTGTCCACGGAGCGTCAGCTCCTGAGTGCAGGAAACGGTGAAATCAGCGCCTGGAGCTGGACCGACCTGATCAAGAAGGTACCGGTCCCACGGACCCTTGAGATCTTCAGCAACACTCCAGACTTTTCACTCAACTTCATGTCTCATATCTGACTCTGTGTCTCCTCAGAATGTCAAACCGGTTTGGACTAAAAGACCCAACTATAGGTGAAAGACATCTCCGCCTCAACAAGACCACACATCAATTATGGAGTCTACCTACACCTCTGGTCTAAGTGGGACATGGTGTGTCTGTCTTCCTGTGTCTGACCCAGTTCTGTCTGTCCTCAGGTCCAGTCTGGAGATCCCAGAGATCAATGCCATGGCCATCAACTCCAGAGTGAGTCCAGCTCCACCTGAGGAACCTCCAACATGTCGTCACCGTGACCTCTGATCTCTCCACCTCTGTTCCAGGACAACAGTCTGGTCGTCGGGGGTGGAGACAACAACGTCCACATCCTGGACCTGGAACACGGCACCTTCAAAGTTTGTGCCTCCGGTCCGGTACGAGTCGGGTCCATCGTCAGTCGAAAGGTTCTGATCTTGTGTTTCGTTTCCAGTCGGTCCTTCAGGGTCACAGCGACTACGTCCACTGTGTGAGCGTGAGAGAGAGGGAGGGAGAGATTCTGTCTGGGGGGGAGGACGGCGCCGTCAGGATCTGGGGTGAGTGACAGCTAACACCAGAGCTGGTTGATATCGTCGCTCTAGTTCATGTCCGATTAACCGACGTTTCCTCTTCCAGACAGCCGGACGGCTCAGAGCGTCCACTGCATCGAGGTCTACAAGTACGAGGTGAGTCGGTGCTGCCGCTACATTGGTTCCTGTGACTTCCTGTTTAGTTTGTGGGCGGAGCTTCACGGATGGTTGGTTGTTTCAGGGATGTGCTCGTCCTCAGTACGGTAAATGGATTAGCTGTCTGACGACCGACTCGGACTGGATGGTAACAAAACCCCTCTTCATCAACGTTTCATGAACCCAACAGTTAACTGATCAGTGATTGATGTGTTTAGCAGTGTGGGGGCGGGCCTTGTTTACTGATCAGTGATTGATGTGTTTAGCTGTGTGGGGGCGGGCCTTCCTTGTCTCTGTGGCATCTCCGTTCTCTGTCCCCCACCTCCGTCTTCCCTCTGACGGGCTGCCAGCGACAAGCTGTCTTCCACCAGGACATGGTGAGTTACAGTGTGTAACAAGTGTGTGTAACAGTGTGTGTTTGTGTTGACCTAGTCCTCCTGGCCCACAGATCATGACTGTGGGTGACGGTCCATTTGTGTCTCACTGCCTGCTGGGTGGAGAGGTCAAAGCTCAGATTCCGTGTACGCCACAGAACCTCAACACGCTGCAGCTCAACACCAACAGCACCGAGCACAGGGTGAGTCAGTCAACGCATCACGGCGGTGACATCATCATTGCTTCAGGCGTGACGGCGTGTTGTCATTCCAGGTGCTGGCAGCAGGGGGCAGCAGTGACCACATCGATGTGTTCATCAACCTGTCCTACAGAGCCTTCTCACTTTGCTTCTGATGCGGCCTCTGACTGTTACTTCATCACAAGTTAATAAAAAATATTTTTCTCATCTTATTCAAGCTGTTTATTTATTTAAAGTTTTCATTAATGACATGGAGAAAAATACTTGTATGTTTTTGCAGTAGAAAGGTTTTAGTGAATAAACAGTGGTGCGTTCAGGGAACAGAGATTCATCAGGACAAACAGTAAATATTGTACAGCTGCTCCATCGGTTGTGATAAGCCTCTCATTTTACCCAAAATTCATCGGGATTGGTGTCTGTATCCTTGTTACCACATGACAATGGTTAAATGATAGCGGGTGGGTGGGGTTTCAGGCGGCAGACAGACGGGCCTGGCGGACGCTCTGAGCCCAGGTGTTGAGCAGCTCCGTCACAGAGTGTTTGTCCGGCAGCTGCAGCAGTTTGGACGTCATGTGTCTGTGCACCGTCTGCAGGAAGCTGTTGGCACCTGCTGGCACACAGGAGCTCATGTGATCAGAATCACCTCCACACAGCTGATCATGTGTCAACAAGCTGTAAATTGCTGTTTCCAGCTAAAGGCAGATGATAATAATTGATCCTTTATTGACCACATACCGTCATAAACAGAACATGGGGAAATTATTTCTCTGCATTTGACCCATCCCTCAGGGAGCAGTGGGCGGAGCCTTTGAAGCGCCCAGGGAGCTAGGGTTTCAGGGTCTTGTTCAAGGACTCTACATGTACACCCTGCTGGGATTCGGACCGGCTACCTTCCAATTGGGAGGCGGACGCTCTACCTACTGAGCTACAACCTAACAGATACGCGTTAGTAGTGGAAATTTAGGATAAGGACACACTAGATTGCAGCTAACAGCCCATCACTGCTAATAGGTAAGCGCTAGTAGCTGTGTTAGTGTCTACATCTTGGAGGCCACGCCTCTTTAGAGGCTTCTGGGTTGGTCCAGGTATGACAGCACTGATGGCCTCACCGTACTGGTCGCTGTCGTCCGCCCAGTATGGGCTCTGATCGGGATAATCGGCCGGAACGCTGAGCTGCAGAGGAGGAACACTGGGAAGATTCTTATCATCTGAGGAAACAAGGGAAACACCGTGGTCACGTGCAATCCAGTTCCTGAACAGACGCCTCATTACCAGGTCAAAGGTCACAGCCTGTCAGCGTCAGAACTGGTTTAATGTGTTGAAGAGAACATCAGTGACTGGCTTATGCTAGCTACCTGCTAAGCTAATGTCATGTTACGCTTTGATGGCCAACATTCAAAAATCAGTTTGAGGGTTTCTGGTTTGGTGGTTCTGGCTTCTAATCTCACCCAGCTTGCAGACGAGGTGGACAGTGCCGTTGTTGCTGCAGAAGGATGGGTCCAGGTTGACCAGGAACTTGACGTCGAGACGGGCCACCTCCCCCTGCAGGATGTTGGGGATTGTTTGCCGGTCGTCCTCCTCGTGCTTCCTCTTCCTGCCTGAGATGTTGGGGCCGCTGTGGAGGAGACAGAACCCAAATCGTGAAACAGGACTATTTGTTGTGGAAGGAAGTGGTCCCGGCGATCTAGGTGCAAGGTTCTGCAGACGTACATGATGTGGGGTCCGTGGATGGCGGTGATGGCGGGAGCGAAGGTCCGGTACAGAGAGTGGTTGAAGACAGGGGAGCGGATGTTGGCCATGACGGCATCCAGCAGCGGCTGACACAGATACTGTTGCTTAGTGGCCAAAGGAGGGGGAGGGGGCGTCGGCTGGAACCACAGAGAGAAAGGGTTAGAGCGGGGGTCACCACCAGAACTCTTCAGGACCACCAGAACCCTGCTCATATTTATAACATGTGTTTTGAGCAGAGCAGCCGCTTCTCCTGTGGCGACAGATGAGGTGATGATGCTGGACAGGAAGCAGCTCCTGATCTTTCTGGACGGGTTTTGTCCGTGGAGGACAAACTGCTGCTGAGCAAACAGGGATGCTGGTTTGAGTCCAAAGGCTGTAAAATAGTTTGTAAATGATTTTGTTGATGGGAGAGTGGATTTGTTTCTGCCCACAAACAAACCTGTCGCTGCTGCACACGTCAGTGTCCCGACCCCTCAAAACATGTTGTGTTGTTGTTTGAGCAGGTCTCTCTTGTAGAATACATTTGTAATCTCAACGAGACTTCCTGGTTGATTAAAGTTGGATCAAAGCTAATGAATACAGGATTTAAAAGGTCAAAGGTCTCCAGTCAGAGTGGTTCTCACCACAGCCATGTCGTTTTTCAGCTTCTCTAACGCGATCTCACACTTCTGCAGCGTCTTCAGAGGACACCTGTGGACCAGAGGAGACAGAGCGGGTCACACCCCGGACTCTGCTGACAGACCGAGACCAGTAGGAGCAGGTGTTACCTGGTGTTTGGATCCGTCAGGATGTTCAACAGACTCTTCATCTTACTCAGGTCCTTCTTTCTGTCTGTTCATACACAACAACAAATAAACAACCATCCAAACCATCACGTCTTCATTTCCCTTCAACAACTGAATGGCTTCGTGGATTGGACCTTCGTTCTTGTCGATCTTGTTGATCATCCTGCGCAGAGGTTCGATGTATTTGGAGAGCTGTTTGAGCTTCTCCATGTACTGCTGGTCCTCAAGAGACGTGGCTCCGGCGGGACTCATGACGGAGCCGGGGTTCCCTGCAGGACGGGAGGGGCGTTACAAAACATCTCATCTGTTTACTGCTGGAGGTTCTGGATTGTGAGCCTACCTGGCGTGTTGAGACTTCCAGGCGAGGGGACGCCGTAGTTCTGGGGCGTCCGGGCGTTGGCGGGGCTTTGTGAGGATTGAAGGGACGGGCTGGGCTGGAAACCCCCCGGAGACGGCATGGGACCAGAGCTGGAACAGGAAGCAGGTTTAGCATGTCGCTGGATTGTTTTACCCGTGCTCTCTGCCGGCCTACCTGGCTGAGTTGGGTTGTGAGGTGGGGGGCTGAGGTGACGGCTGGGGAGGGGGGGGCATGGACTGTGGAGTTTGTACCTGCCCTGGTGAGGGCGATGACATCATCGTATGCTGCTGTACCTGCAGGGTAGAGTGACGAGAAGCATTGGCCAATCAGAGGATGTCTAAAGTAGACGGCTCTAAAATGATCCCGATTTATACGCGTCAAAGCAAATGTGATGTCATCCAATGATGTCATCTTCTGGCCCCTCCTACCAACACCATGATCTCACTCTAGTAAATGAGACGGCCCCCGAGACCAGGAAGTTGAACAAACACCTCACATGACCAGGTAGACTGGGCCCAGCATCGGTGCCGACGAGGGCTGAGACTAACGACTGTTGTGACAATCGTTTCAATAATCGATCGTTTTTTTCCTCCTGGTTAAATAAAGGTTAAGTGAAAATAAAAATGAGTACACAATTACTAACTGGCTCTTATTTTGCTACCAGCTTTTGAATCTATCTTTAGGTTGTTTTAGGAACATGCAAACTAAAAATAAAAACAATAAAGATGAATTCTTCTTAACCAAAATGTCTTTTATAAACTTTACTGCTTTTATAACCAAACAGGTTTTTATACCAACAGTTTATTTGCTGAACTGAATAGAAGTCCTTTCATGTTGCATCACATCCCTGCTGATACAAAAGGTAAATAAAATGTATCAATAAACTACACGAAAAGATATAAATAAAAAATACAGCAGTTTCATCAAACACTCATGTTAATATATGAAAATAAAAATCAGTCAGTGTTTTGTTCATTCTGTGGTCAACAACTACATTAAGCTAAATCGTTTACAAGTTGGACACGCCCACACAACGAGTTGTTTACTCGGCAGACATCAACACTTTCAGCAACAATGTGAAACGTCTGCATGAACAAAGTAACGTGTCTGATTGTAACGTAGGAGCGCATTTGTATTATTATTATTATTATTATTTGTAACGTTAAGAGTATCATCGTGATGTAATCACAGTTATTTGGTTCTCTCCACCTCGTCAACACTTCACTAGATTTATACGTCACGCTAAACCCAACAGAAGCGTTAAGTGAGCGCTCTTTAACACTGAGCTAGCTAATTAGCTTACAGAGACCAGTCTTCCCATAACCTTCAGTCGAGGACTGAGAGGACACCGGGGATGCCTTCAGGAAAAAAGGGAGACACTCCTCACAGACAGAGGTGTTTTATATAGGATGTATTTGGATGAAGGACGTGGTCAAAACCTCGTAGTATCTTACTGACCCCCCTGCTGCAGAATCAGACCGGGGATAAATACCTGCTGTGTGATCGGCTGTCCTCCTACGGCGGCGGCGGCGGCAGCGGCATTCGGGGGAGGGATGGAGGGATTGAGGGCGGCTCGAGGCAGGCGGGCTGGAATCTGCATCCCATGACGGGCCAACTTCAGAGGACAGGAAACAGAAACACATCAGGAGCTGTGAGCAGACGGGGGAAAGATGCTACACACGAGCCGTTTCACCGCCACCATCACGTGTCTGACACAGAGGAGCCACAGTGAAGGTCAGCGGTCAGAGTGGCTCCGAACGCCACCCAACTCCTGGCAAATCAAAAACAAACATGCAGAAACATAGGACCTGAAGAGGTCATGCCCTCTTTAAACTTCTATGTAACATTAACCAGACTGGAAGCCTGTAGAAGGGCAGATAGTTTATTATGAATATGCTCTTGGTTGTCGTGGCGTCACCCCGACAACCCTCTGGTGGACACCAGCTGAAGGAGGAGTACCTTCAGACCCTGAGTTAAGTCGGAGTCGCTGGCAGTAACCCGGACATAAAAGGAGGATCTGCAGGAAATTGCTGCCTCACCTGTCCCGGTACGGCGGCGGTGTTGAGCTGCACCTGTGCTGCAGCCTGCTGCGCTGCTTGCTGCGCCTGCTGCTGCTGCAAGGCAGCACGGGCCTGCTTTAAAACACACACACACACACACACACAGGTACACACACATATACACACAGATATACACACATACATACACACACATATATACACACACATATATACACAACACACACGCACATATATATACAAATACACACACACAGATACACATCACAGACACACATATATACACACATACATGCACACACACATATATACACAACACACACATATATATATACAACACACACGCACATATATATACAAATACACACACAGAGATACACACAAACACACAGATACACATCACAGACACACATATATACACACACACACATACACACACACACATACACATCCAGAACACACATATATACACACACATATATACACACACAGATATACACGCACACACAGATATACACACACACACAGATATACACACATACATACACACGCACACACACACATATATATACACACACACATATATATACAAATACACACACACAGATACACACACACACACATATACACATTACACACACATACATATACACACACATATATATATACAAACACACACACGCACAGATATACACAAGGCAAGCATGCAGGCACATGGTGAGTGTTAACACTGGAACTCACAGATTCATAAAGTAGAGCCATAGAGTCCAGGTTCACACAGTGACGCAGTCATTCTTAGTGTGATATAATATTAGTGGTTATTAAATCTTATGGGAATAAGTCCTTTGATCTTTCTCACACGTAAACATCTGGCTCTTAGTTTGAAAGAATCCTAGCAGCAGGCAGAGTCTGGGGCATCAGGATTCTTCTCACACTTACAGACACTGAGCTACTGAGTTGTTTTTAACAGTAATAACAATAATAATAAATAATGTTAATGAGCTGAAGTAGGACTGAAGGGACACTGATGTCATCTACAGAACCCAGCGGGTGTGACGAGTTAAGAGCAGCCGTGTGCTGAATGTTGGGCTCGGTCCGGTCATACCTGTAGGGCCTGGATCTTCAGCTGCTGCTGCTGCTGCTGCTGACTCAGAGAGCTGATGGGAACATGCTGAGCAGACGTCATCGCTCCAGCCAGAGACTGAGGCCCCAGGCCCGGCTGCTGCTGCTGCTGCTGCTGCTGCTGCTGCTGCGGGTGTGGAGGCATCTGACCCGGCTGAGGCTGAACCTGTTGGACCATGTGCTGGATGGACTGGGCCTGGGCCTGGGCCTGGGCCTGAGCCTGAGCCTGGGCCTGGGCCTGGGCCTGAGCTTGAGCTTGAGCTTGAGCCTGAGCTTGAGCTTGAGCTTGAGCCTGAGCCTGAGCCTGAGCCTGTGCCTGAGCCTGGGCCTGGGCCTGCGCCTGTGCCTGAGCCTGAGCCTGAGCCTGGGCCTGGGCCTGGGCCTGCGCCTGGGCCTGGGCCTGGGCCTGGGCCTGCGCCTGCGCCTGCGCCTGGGCCTGAGCTTGCTGCTGCTGGAACTGCAGCTGCACCATCTGCTGCTGCTGCTGGATCCTCGTCTGGTGCATCTGGAATGAGGAATAACAACTTGAGTCAAGCTGGGATCACATGACACCAGAACCAGTCCAGTAAAGGGATCAAGTCCAAGTGAAACTATGCATAATGAAAGGATTTCCTGGTTGTCAGTTCAGACCAGCAAACATAGTGATCAGCCATAACATTATGACTAGTGACAGGTGAAGTTGTAAAGTATTGTTGACCATGTCTACCAGTCAGCGGAACATATTGGACCAGCGGTCACCAACCTTTTCCAACTCTGGTTCGGCCCAAAAACAAAAAACTCTGGTCCGCTCTGGTCCCGGAGGTAGTCTTCAGGTTATACTAGTCCTCAGGTTATACTAGTCCTCAGGTTATACTAGTCATCAGGTTATACTAGTCCTCAGGTAATAGTAGTCCAAAGGTTGGTGCAGAATCTCCCCTGATCCTGGCCCAGTGTAACACTTTTAACAAAGGAGCACACCTGGTTCTGCTGCTGCTGGTTCTGGGCTTGCTGCAGTTGCTGTTGCTGCTGCAGCTGCTGTTGCTGCTGCTGCAGCTGCTGCACCCTCAGCTGCTGCTGGAACTGCTGCTGGATGGCGGCATTCTGCTGCTGCTGTTGCTGCTGCTGTTGCTGCTGTTGTTGTTGTTGTTGCTGCTGTTGCTGCTGCTGTTGCTGCTGGTGGAACTGCTGGAACTGGAGGGACTGTTGCTGCTGTATCTGCTGCATGGGCATCTGGCCTGAACCTCCTACTGCAGTGCGAGCGAGAAGAAGGTGAAGGACAGACCCAGTGCAAAGCTCAGAACCAACCCAAAGAGAACTGTGGCGCCTCAAACACGCAACGTGCTAAAAGCGGAGACTGATATTAAGAGCCGTTGAGACGCAGCCATCATACACTGAACGCTCTGAGCGTGTGCAAACACACACCACGCAAAGGAAACGCACTCACTGGCTTGAGGGTTTCCAGCCACCCCTGCCATGGCATGCTGGCCTATCTGCATCTGCCCCATGGCCCCCATGCCACCCACTGGAGCACCGGTGGGGCGAGGCCCCATGCCAATGGCGCCCGGGCCCCCTCCAACCCCTGTCAGGTTAGTGAGGGCATTCATGGGATCTAGCAGAAGGGTAGACAACAGACAATATTACGCAGCTCCATCATGCAGAGCAGAAATCACGGACACTATGAGTATGGTTCTGACAGGTCCAGCAGGGGACAGGACACAGCAAAGAAAAACCAGAACCAGAAGGGGACCAACAACCAAAGACCAAAGACCACCTACCGGGACCGCCAAGCGTCTTCTTGTCTGTGAATGAAACAAAAATCATTTAAATCTACTTCATCCAGATGACTTCATGAACCTCTTAGCTCTGAAGTTTATATTCTCACCAGATCCAGAGAGCAGAGAGAAAAACATCACAAACATTCTTGGACTATCATTAGGAAACTAAGAAATAGACTAAAAAATGACCTCCTCCTGGTTGTTCCCTTCAGGGGTCTCCTCAGTGGATCATCTGTCTCCATCTCCCTCTTTCTTCTGCTTCTGTCACACCAACCAACTGTATGTCCTCTCACATCCAAAAACCTCCTCTTCGCTCCTCCCCTTCTTCTCCTGCCTGCAGCTCCATCTCCAGCATCCTTCTACCAGTAGATCCACTATCCCTCCTCTTCACGGGTCAGAACCATCTCAATCTGTCCTCTCTGACTTTGTCTCCAGGACGTCTAACCTGGACTGTCCCTCTGATGTCTCTTTTCTAATCCTGTCCTTCCTCCTCACTCCAGAGAACATCTGAACATCTTCATCTCTGCCTCCTGTCTTCTGCTCAGAACCACCGTCTCTAAACCATCCAGCAGAGCTGCTCTCACCTCCATCATGGAAACCTTTCCCTTCACTCCTGCTGCTCCTCTTCTGTCACAGATAACTCCTCACACTCTTCTTTACGAACTTCACCCAGCCGGCCTGCACTCGCTTCTTCACACCCCACCACCGCTGTCATGCTGCTCTCATACATATCCTGTTCCACTCTAACATACATCCCGTCACTCCAGACTTCCTCATGCAATCCCACAATTCCACTCTCGCCTATGCTTCCTCTAAATCCCCGATGCAGCTTCTTCAAGCCTTCTCTAAACTTCTCCATCTGCAGGTTCAAGTAAACATACCTCCAGTTCTCCGGGTTACCCAGTCACCTGCTCTCACTAGAATAAGTTCTAGATTTACCATCAGACCAGGTTAGACCCGGTCCACATGCAAACCAGATCAGCCCTGCTCCATATCTGCTCGTAAGGACCTTCAAAGATCTGAGTTAGCTGCTTGCTAGCAACATTAGCACCGGCAAGCTTAGCAGTTTGTAGAGATCAATCTCTGTAGAGATCAATCTCTACAAACTACTAAGGTACCATTTAGCGTCGTTATTCGCTGTTTAATCTAATATCAAACATTATTCCGGACGGATGCACAGAAATGGATCATCCTGTTTGTTTCTATTGTCGGTGAAACATCATTATTTTTAAAGCGGAGGCAGCAAGCTAGTGTTAGCATCAGCAGGAGCTCTGCGACATCCAGACAGGTGAGATCGATCATACCTGTGAGTTCTATCGGTTAACTCATCGTTTCATCGGTCTGTCTGTGTTGAATGTTCGGCTGGATGTACCCTCCATGGACAGTTGGCTCTGCCGGTAGCCGTTAGCAGTAGCCTCCCTGCTTCTGCTGCAGAGATTCTTTATTTTTCCTCCAGTCAACACACGGGGTCACGTGACCTAACCGGACGTCACTATCACAGAATGTTTAGTCATACATTTTATTTAAAAAATAATTTAAATGATGCTCTGTAATGCTACACTATTCTTTTTATAAACCGAATCATTTCTCCACAATTTTTCCCTAGAGTTTGACCACCATGTTTATCTTAAACTAAACTGAAGTATTTCACAGTAACCAAAATCACAATACGCTCTCCATACATTACATTCACACACAGTACACAAGCGTGTTTATTAAAATACATTTATAATATTCTAAAATACTGAATATTAATGGAAAATATTGGGTTGAACTAAATATTACTCAAAAGAAAGTCTCATTTATTTGCTACAACCATTAAATAAATTACAATAACACACGTACTCATGGTGGAAAATGTATCATTACATTATGAAAATACAGTATGAGGAGAAATTAATAAAAAATATTAATATTAATAGTTGAGCTAAATACCCTATTTATTTTTTGTCTGTGTTTTATTTTTTTATTTTATTGAACTGATTTCCAAACGGGTTCGGTTTTGGCCCGGGTTAACAAATGTCACTGGTACAGTCGGACAGCGGGGTTCCGGGCCTATGGACGGAAACAGCTGATCCGCCGAGGCGACCTTGAAGGACGAAGAAGAAGAAAAAAATGTAACGTCCAACCAAATATTGCCAATAAAGTTATTTGACAAATAATCGGTGATTGGCTTGATAACTTCTGACGTCACAATAAATTGGCCAATGAGGATGCTCGCAGCACCACGGACGTATTTTAAAACAAAAAATGGCCGAACCGCAGTCGTGAGTATCTCTTATACAAAACGAAGTTATTACCGTGATATGTAATTATTGTATTGATGTTTCCCGTCTCAAACTATTTTTTTTCTAAACATCTGAAAGCATAAAGGAATTAGCTGAAAATACTGATGTTAACGAGCTAACTGTTAGTTTTCAGTCTGTGGTGCGACGTAAAACTATGTTTTGTCTCAGAGTATTGCGGCGCTGTGATCCGGCTCTCCTGGACCTCTGTGGTGACTCTGAGCAACTGGACTCTGCTGAATCCGCCAGGATGGTTCTTTTCCTGACGGTCCGTTTATCTTTACACTCAAAATAACAACAATATGAAATGAAAGAATCCTGATGATGAGTGAGGTGATTATGGCATAAAGATGAATCAGAATCAGTCCCTTTGATTGTGTCTGCAGGAGAGTCGTCGTGTCCAGAAGGTTCTGTGGCGTCAGTTGTTCGTTCTGGACTCCATGATGTCTCTACTGGAGGGATTGGAGTCTGCTCAGGAACTGATGATGCAAACCTGCCCGCCGCAACCCGGTACACACACACCTACAGCGGTTTTATTCTTTTGGAAATGCATCAAATACCCTTTGATTTATTCTGAATTTATTGTCCTGACTTTGATTTCACAAGTTGAGACACTGTGTTAAACATGAATAAAAGTCAATGTGATCCTTTTTGACTTAGAATTCTAAAGAAATTGTAATTTTGAAAAGTAAAAGTTGTGTATGTTCAGAGACGTTTAAGTGGAGCATTCCACAGGTGAAGAGGATCATGGGTAACAGGTGACAGCATCGGCCCTGACCGTGGCTGTTAGTGGGCAACAGTCTCTTCTTCTGTGGTGGGGGGGGGGGTCTCCCATCTCTTTCAAGAACGTCCCTGCTTATCCCAGCCAGATGATGAAGCGACATTCTGCTGCTTTACAACAGCTTAGGTTTGTAGTGGAAGAGTCTGGATACTAGACGGTCCTGCTGCAGCGGTCCAGACCGGCCCCCCACTGAAAAAGTGTGGTGAATTAGACGGCAACAAATTCCACAATGGAGGAAGTTGTTCCTCCGGAGGGAATGGGACAAAATTCAAAAGTTACTGTTCTTTTCCTCCCAAACACTTCCTGTGTGGTTGAAGGCACAGCTGATGGGATCACATGGTGGTGGACACACCGCCTCCAGAGTTTATAGAAATGTTTATCATTAAATATCTCTGGATTGTTTTCAACGACATTTCAAAACTAGTCCCAGCCATCGTCCCTGACAGCAAGGCTCTATCGCCTAAAAGCCCCCAATCCCTGCGTTGTACCATCAACCCCCTGACTGAACTCCTGAAATAGATGACTCATTAATAATCTCCAACAGTCCAGAGGGACTTAACCTAACTATTTCTATGACTTTCCTAAAATCTATCCAGTTCTTCCTCACGTGTGTGTGTGTGTCTCTCTCTCACTCTCTCTCTCACCCACTCAGAGGGTGGGGCTCGGGGAAGGTGGAAGGCCCTGAAGGCAGACAGTAGGACGGGTGTGGAGGAGACGGAGATGCTGCTCAGATCTCTGCAGGACAGGATCCAACAGATCCACTGCAGACGACACAAACTCACACAACTGACCCAAGAGCTACACAACAAGGTGTGTGTCTCTCTCTCGCACACACACTATGAATCTTCAGTCTTTACTAACTGTTCATAAGGACGGGTAGAAGTTGTTGCCATGGAAACACTAGACAGCAGAAGGTACCCCTGCAGCCTGTTGGACGGGTTCTGAACGGGTCTGGAAGTAGGGCAAACTCTTCACATTAACATTGTTCAACATTTTTCCCAAAAAGAGAAAAATCAAAATAATATGAATCCTAAAAACTACTTCTTCAGCTCAGCGGGGGTCGTCCCCCGGGTCGGGATGACCAGCTGTTAAGGTTCTTGATGAACCGTTACCGGGCCTCGTTACTTTTAACACATTTACCCCACTAGTGATGTCTTTGCTCCATAAGTAGCGCCCTGACATCACGCTTTCACCGTTTTTCCATTTAAAGGTGCAGATTGTGGAGTTCAGTGGCATCTATTGGTAAAGATCCGGATCACAACCTCAGCTCCCTAACCCTACCTTACCCACAGTTCATTGCAAACCTCTTCTCCCCTTTCAGAGACAGCAGTGTGACCAGATGGGCGACTTTCTGCAGAAGTCCCAGAATGCTTTGCAGTCATGTGATCGTCAGCTAACCCAGCTGAGGATGGAATCGGAGGCAGCACTCAGTCATGTGATCAGCTGGCAGCGTCTCCGAGATGAGTGGGTGTCATCAGGTCACGTGACCCTGGTTGGTTGGCTGTGATTGGTTCTGACCCCTGTTCTCCTCCCAGGCTCCAGGTGTACGTCTCCGCCCTGCAGGGCGTCATGCAGATCAACCTGCTGTCTTTCAACCAATCAGATCTCTCTGTGGAACTCAGGCCACGGCCCCCGTCTGACCAGCCATCCAATGAGCTGGAGCCACTGAAGCTGTCAATCAGTTGGACCCATGATGGGCGTTTTAGACTGCAGGTAACGAAGCTGAACAAGTCAGGTTTGTTTCTTTCATGAGTGCTCGACTCTGATTGGTCACCTGGTTTGTAGGTGGAGGCGGGATCAGCTGGTCTGGTAGAGGACTGCATGTCGGGGAGATGTTCGGAGCTGAGCGCCGCCCTGCTGGAGGCTATGCAGCGCTACGTGGGCCAGTCGGAGCTTCTGTGCGAGATCCAGCATCTGAGATCCAGGTGAACGTTGACTCCGTGCTAGCATAGCAAAGCAGCTAGCTCTAAAAGTAGACTTCAAGAGTTCCTTTATGACTAGAGTCATTGAGAGATGTTTAAAGGAACAGTCCACCATTTTTAGATTTGCTCATGTTTACTGTCAGACCTGGAGTCAAACTCACCCTGAACATAGGAGCTAGGCTAAAAGCTACCCGTCATTGTGCTAAGCTCGACATTTAACATCATCGACTCAGGAATACTCCTGCTTCCTATCTAACCTAGGCTAGTTGCTACCCAATCTTTGAAACTAGGCCAGCAGTTATCCTTTAGTCCAGGCTTCATGCTAAGCTAAATAAAACACATCCTGGTCCTTGGAGCTAGGCTAGCAGTTTTATTTGATTCCAATCTTTCTGCTAAGCTAGGTTAACACATCCCGAAGCTGTGAGTGAGATTAGCACACTAAGCTAACCTCTGACCTCTTTTCACCATGTCAGTTTTGCCATCGACTGGCGTCCTGCTCAGCGTCAGCTGGTCTACCTGAAGTCGGCCGGACTGGTGTGTCACCTGGAGGCGGAGCCTGGGTACCCCAGCAGCGGAGGAGCTCGCCTGGTGTCGGTCAGGAGGGACGGACTTCCTGTAGACACACATGGACTGGAGGTAAGGACCCCAAGACTCAGTTGAAGATACTGTAGTATCAAGAGTAAAAATAATCACAGTAGTAAAAGTGCTTGAGATGTTGGACTGACTTGCTCCTCTGGGCCCGTCTCTCCGTCAGCCTCATCAAACCGGTCCCAGCCTGACGGACTGGTTGGTCTTCCTCTGCAGCAGTCCCCTCCTCTGACCCACGTCCTCCTCGTTTTCTGCTCGTGTTTCCGCTCTCGACGTCCGTCTGTGGTTCTGTAGAACAGTTCTGGACCGTTAGATGAGTTCTTCCCATGTTCTGCTTTAACCCTGATCCAAACATAAATAAACGGTTCCGACCGAACCTTTCAGGCGCCCTCATTCTTGTCTAGCTGGGTTTGGCTGAACTCATGCTGGACCTGTGATTGGATCTCCTGGCTGACCCAGGACAAATGTAGAACCAGACAATCCTATTTAATCATCTGTATTATTATAAAGTGAGCATCATGTACAACTTATATAATTATATAGCAATTATGAATGTAAGTCTTTCTACGATGAAGGGTGGGGGGAGGGACCTTCAGGAACCCGCCTGAGGTCCACGGTCCTGCTGTCTGAGACGACCCGTGTCTTTATGTCAGCCATTTTACCAACAACTTCACCAAATACATCTTGTAGGATTTTATCTGTAAGTGGAGAACTGGAGGAGCGCCAGCATCTCATGAAGTTCACCATCTTCATCTGAACCAGCTGAGACGTCAAGGTCTTCCTGCAGTGTTTCCCTGCCGCCACCAGGAGTCACTGTCTACTGCTGCAGTTCTCCCAGCAAGCATCACCCATCAATCACAGCATCTCAGTTGGGTTCAGGTCCACTACAGCAACTTTTCCTCCCCGCCGACCTTCAAAGGTACCGCTGCCGTTCTCCGAGATCCTGGATCTCCGCCAGAGTCCGGTTCTGTTACCGACTCAGAGTTGAACCGAACCCGCCTCTGGTTCTACTTGTAGCCGTTTTGATCAGTTTGTTAGCAGTTAGCATTAAATTATATTCTGTTGTCTTAACGGAAAAAAAAAAAGTCATAAATTCTCCAGAACCCAGATTCAAATATTTATAGGATGTCTTTAACAAAGTAAGATCAGGACAAAGATCAGATCGCCTGGTAAACTTTTATAGTCAGAATATTTTATCTTCACAGGCGTAAATTCAATATGAACAAACAAAGAAGAAGTTGAATCAACTTTATGTGGAAAAGACCCGGAGATTCTTATTTACAGAAGATCAGACCGCCTGATTGGTCGGCAGAGATGTCCGTCTCTGTCGTCCCCTTGTTTGATTGGCTGTTGAAGGTAGGAGGAGGAAGTGATGTCATATGTCCTTCACAGGAAATCCTAAGGTCCCCTCTGTCCAGGGAGAGTCCGACTTTTGAAGAAGTTCTGTTTCATGGAGGTGTTTTTCGTTAGCTAACATAGTTATGTGGTTTTGTTAGTGTCAGAGTGCTAACAGTCTGACTTAACTAAGGAGCTAGTCACATGATTAATGCACCCATGATTGACATCTCTTCCTTAGAAAATCACTATTGTTAATGATAGCTGAACAGTTTTGTCAGGTAAAAGCGGTGTGATGCTAACTGAAGGCTAACCGATGCTAACTCAAACGCCTCAGTACCTCTCACTCTTTGTGCTCGTGTAGGTCCATCGCTCTCTGGGTAGAACCGTTCCTTTAACGCTTTCCTTTAGTTTCATCTCGACGCTACCGTTGATGCCATCATCTTTGTCAGTTCGAATGAACGAAGCAAAAGTCATCAGCTGCGATGATGTCATGGCGACGGAGAGCACCACGTGAGGTATCGGCATGGAAAGACTCATGCCAGAGCTTGTGGTGGGCGGCATCATCAGGCGTGGATGCGGAAGGCGAGCAGCTTGTCTGAGTGCAGGTTGTTGAGCGTCCTCAGGTCGGCCAGCTTCAGCAGCAGTTTGGTGAAGCGTGGCGAATCCGAGTCTCCCTGATGGTTGTTGCTGACCAGCGAGCGAAGAGCGCGGATCAGGTTCTCCTGCAGCTGCTCCACCAACGCCACGTTGTGGATCCCACAGCGGCCTGCGGGAGGACAGGAAGTGAATAAGTCCCCTCCAGGAAAAACTCTTTGTCTGAACTCGTGATCTTTAATTTGAATTAAAGATCATAAATCTAACATTTGAATCAAATAAAACAAACCTGAGAGAATCAGGCCTCATATTTATACCCCAGGAAACAGGAAGTCCCTGTTCACCACTTCAGAGCTCCTGCTCAGGGGAAGATGTGCTTCAGTGACCTTTAACCTCAGCACTAACTATATTAGTGACTCACATGTTTGAGAGAAAAGTATTTCTTTCATGTTCAGAATGTAACATTTCTTAAAACTATTTTTACTGGAGTTAGAGATTGTGAATAAGTTGGATTAAAGATCCCGGGTCCAGACTATGATGACATTGAAAGGGTGCTGTTTACAGTAGACGGAGTTCATGAACCCGCTGACCCAACCAACGGTCTAGTGTTGAGGTCCGTTTGCTCACCTGCAGACACCAGAACCACGGCGGTGAACAGACTCCGCTCCTGAGCGCTGAGCTCCAGTGAAGCCAGTTTGTGGCTGAAGTCAAACATGGCTCCCAGCAGGTCACTCATCCCCATGGCCCTCAGCTCCTCCAGGCTGTAGGTGGCACCAGAGATGAAGGTCACCGTCTGATCGCTCAGGTGGACCAGGGAGGCAAACCGAACCATCAGAACCTGGCAGGAGAACAGAGAGGTTTGGACGAATCAAATCAAATCCATTTTATTTATACAACATCAATTCAAAACAAGAGAAGGAGGAAACGCCTGAGGGAAAATTGAGCGCAGACATCAGAACCCGGCCCAAGGTGTTCACCCGCTCAGTCCCACCCTCACTCTCATCCTGTTAGGAGTTCAGAACCAGAGATCGGTTCTCCTCCAGAGGCCCGATGTGCTGTCTGGTCATCAGACCAGAGAAGACAGCATTCAACCCCTCTCCACAACTGCAGCTTCAGATCCAGTCCCTGAAGAGCAGAACCAGAGTCAGAGACTAGAACCAGCCTCAGCAAAGTCTTGGTGAACTTGACTTCTTCCCTGCAGTCGTTGTACGGTTTCACCCTTCAGGGTCACATGGATCATGGCTGGATCTCCTGCTGAAGAACCAGTGGGTCTGACAGAACCCTCAGAATTGCTGCTCTTTGCAGATTCTCTCTCTCTCTCTCTCTCTCTCTCTCTCTCTCTCTCTCTCTCTCTCTCTCTCTCTCTCTCTCTCTCTCTCTCTCTCTCTCTCTCTCTCTCTCTCTCTCTCTCCTTCAGACCTCCAACAAACCATGGGGCGGTTTGTGGCTGCTCCCATGGTTGTCTGGAATAAGTGCATCTCTCACTCCAGGTTTGCCGGGAGAAGACACAGAGGGATGGGAAAATGAAGCTGGAGACGGTCAGTGGATCGGAAGCTCTAGGTTCATCAGCGGACCTAAGTTCCGACCAAATCCCCAACCAGAGTTGTTTTCAGCGGCGATTAAGGTGTCTGTCGTACCTCGAAGGTTCCCGCCTTGAGCAGGGTGACCCGGTCGTCGGGGGACAGAATTCTGAATCCTGGGATTTGTTTGCCAAACTCCACCACCTCCCTCACAGCAGGGGTGAAGGACAGACAGAAGTCCTCCTGGGGCGTCAGTGAGGCTGCATGTTCATGGGACAGGCCTGGAGTGAGGGGGACGGTTCTGTTAGCACATTTTAACACAAGACCTGTTAGCTTTAGCATGTTAGCCTGATATATATTTTGATGTGAAACTTCATGCTCATCATTTATAGATTGTGAATAAAGTTGTGTGAAAATATGACTGACAGTTTGGCATCAGTAGTAAAAGGGGCGGGGCTTACCAGAATGATCCCCCTGTGCTTCTTCATTGCACAGTTTTGGCCTTGGGTCACATGATCATCCCCTATAATTAGATTACTACTATCCAGGTTCCGCCTCCCGTTGCCGTAGTGATTGTGTCTTGTTTCGTCTGTTTTCCGACAGCAGGTTGTTATTATAGTGATAGATGGTGTTTTGGCCGTTGCTATGGGAACCACTTGGACACCTGTTGGGCCCCGCCCCCATGTTTTGGTGGGCGTGGTTATTCTGCTGAGGGGGCACTTGTGGATTGGCCAGTTTGTCGTGAGCATAGAGGGTCTCACGGTGAGCACGTGCGATGGCACTGATGGTGAAGTCTAACCCGGGGGAGGGGGTTGGAGGGGAGGAGGGGGATGGGCTTTGATAGGGGAAGGGAGGAAGTGGGAGGGTAGGGGGTGAGGCAGGAGGGGAGGGAGCTGAAGGGGTGAGTGATAGAGCTGAGGGCTGTGGATAGGGGGTGATGGTGACCCTTGGACAGGTGGAGGAGAGGCTGGTGTTCATGTTGTTCATGGCGCTCTGCATCTCCGCCAACATCCTCTGCTTCTCACGCTTCGGGATCCGACCAAAGCGAACCGCTGAGGAGCAGACAAATGGGTGAGCAGACAGACAGGTGAGGAGAGCAGACAGACGAGTGAGCAGACAGACGGGTGAGTCTCACCGTCGCGGCTCATTCCCACAGACAGACACTTCTTGAAGCGACACTGCTGGCAGCGGTTCCTGTTGACCCTCAGAATGGAGCAGCTCTCGTTCTGTACACACTTCTTGTACTGGATGTTCTGCTGGATGCTGCGGCGAAAGAACCCCTGGAGAACCACGGAGAGTTAGAGCTTCCTTCATGGTCGTGTGGTCTCACACTGAGCTTTAGCGTCCAAACAAAATAACTAATCCAGATGGCAAACAACAAAATGTAGCATTATTGCCACAATCTGGAATGGACCCGCCCCCCGCGTCCAGATAAAATGATGGTTTTAGCTCCGCCCCCTACATAGTTACTTTTTCATGTTGGTGTGGTTTTAGCTCCACCTCCTGAAACCAGAAACGTGTGTGATGAATCCATGAATATCTGACCTTGCATCCTTCGCAGGCGTGAACTCCATAATGGAACCCTAAAGCCCCGTCACCACAGACTTTACACAGCAGCATCATCCCACCCAGCTCTGAAACACAGGGGTCAGGGGTCAGCAGGTCAGGAGCGCGTACATAGAACCCACCAAAAAATTACAATTAATGCTGCAGGATCTTACAGCTGATTGAAAAGGCTAATATCAATCTGTAGCTGTTAGCTCCCACAGGCGTAACACTGGCTCTTACTGGTCCGACTGGCCACAGATTTGCTGGTTAATGCTCTAAAAGAACCTCCATCATCTGAACCTTGAGGCGAACCTCCTGCTGAGCCTGAACTGGAGCTGCTGCCGCTGCGGAAGGGTGGAGTATGAGTGGAGGAGGAGAAGCAGGACAAGGAGTTGGAGTTCTTGCTGCACATGGAGATCGGACTTGTTCTGGATGGAGTGCCTCCACATGGGCCCACGTAGGAGATCACACCTCCTGCAGAGGCAGAGATCAGTCTGAGGAGAACTCAGCAGAAGGAAGGTGGTGCAGGTGCTAACAAATGTAGAGCTATGAATGTTCGGAAGGCTAGCTTGTCCTGCTAATGTCAAGATAGCTAGCGTGTTTCAAAACCTTCTCCCTCCCCGTCTCCTCCTTCCTCCTCATGGAGATAACCTTCAAGGAAATGTTAAGTTTTATACGTGCGTGATGAACAAGATAAAATGATCAATAAATACATTCATACTTTTAATTTAAAAGTTACTGTGACTTTAGTGAGAATGAAATTGAACTGATTTGGTTTAGCTAATATGACAGTACACTAACGTCAGTTAAGATAGCTGATAAGCACTTATGCTGAAAATGTAAATATATTGAGGTGATATTAGCATGAAGGCTAACATCAGCATGCTAGCTTTGATAGCTGATGTTAGCTGGTAACGACACATTTCTATCTTGTATTTTTAGACATTCTTCAGACAAAGAAACATGAACGCTCACATTAAAAACAGAAAGTTAGAAGAGTGAGAGGACTGTTTTCCGGGGGATTAATGAGCAGTCATGTTCTCGCCGTCAGCTCTACAGGATGAATGGAGGTGCCCGTCACCCCCTGGTGTTGACGGTCGTCAGACTCCTGAGCCACGTGTCTCCTCCACACAGCAGCAGACTCTGCAAGAGGACCGGCTCCAATCCTCCCCCCAGCCCGCCTCCCTCTCCTGCTCACGTTTCCTCCCTTCATCGGCAGAAGGAACCTTCTGTACGTTTGTGCAAACAGAGTTGAGGTCTGATACCCAGAGACTTCACATGACATCATTATGATGTCATGACTGCATAAAATCTACATCACAGACAGCATCTCACCAACCAATAAAATATGTTTTATCTTCCTTCAGTTTCGCCCAGGAGGTCATGTTTTCAGCAAAATTATTGAAACTACGCGACGATTGTGCGTGAGATTTAACCCGACGTAGGTTTTGGCAAATCCTACAGATGATTACACTCTGGTGATGGTACGTGTGTCGCAGCGTTTACAATCAAATCTAATACTATAATAAGCTGTTTGGAGTAGTGATGTCACAATGTGGCGAGGCGCCTTAGATGTTCTTTATATTTGTAATATTTTTAAGTATTTGTAACGTCACTTGTTCCGTTTGGGGCAGAGGTCTGCCCTCAATCATTGAAAGTCTTCACCCTTCTTTCCTTCTGAGTTCCTTTGCTCCTCTGTTCACACATTCACCTTTCTTTCATCCATCCATCCATCATGAGTTGATGAAAAAATATAAAAGTATATTCATAAAGTATTATTATTTTATTGAAGCAGAAATATATGTGCCCGTTAAATAAATTCCAAGTTATGTTTATAGCAGAATCATAAATACATTTAACATATTAAATATATACCCTCATTGAACATAATTATATATCCTTTTTTCTCTTTATCACGAAAAAAGAAATAAGTTAAACGTTTCAATTCCTTCAACATAAACATACATGTGACTATATGTAATAAATCTTAAACACCAGGGGGAGGGGCCCGATTACGTAAATAGCAGCAGCCAATCACAGCTCTGTACCCAAAGACAACAAACAGCACGTGGCTCGTCCAACAGTCCATGTGAACACCTCCACCTGTTGACTGACCGACACACATCCTCCGAACACCTGCGGGATCACGGGGACCGGCACCGTGATCCGCGTGCAGGAGCCCGGTCGGTCGATGTGAGTGCTTCGGTTATCAGGTCACGAAAACCAAATATTATTTAACAGAGAAATGTTTGTCTGTTACTAAGCAACACGTTTGTGACAGTACATTTGTTATTAAGCCTGTCCACGTGACCATAGCGGCGCGTCACGTTCGTTTAGTTACCGTTTCAGCACGAGACAAACCAGTAATCACTCATTACTTGTTTATCAAGGGGAGCGCTGTGTGAGAAATGTTTCTTACCTGTGTTGTTGTCGCCTTTCTTTGTGTCCATTGCCAGTAAATGCTTGGGCGCGAGCGTTAAAGAGTCCACAACAGGAGAACCGAGAAACTGCAGAAGAAGATCTACTCCATTTTGCTCTTCTTCTCCGGCGTGCGACGAGTTTCCTGTCATTTGCTACACGCGTTAACCGGGGAACTGTGTCTTCAAACACGGCGCGAGCGACTCGGATAAGGAGGCGTGGAAGGGATACAGCGGCCGCAAGCGGCACAAAACAGGGCCATGTGACCGCGGGGAGAACCTCGTGCCCCAGTGACACACTTTCCCGCCCGGTTGAATCCACGAGCACGTGGAGCAGCCCTGTGACAAAGGGATTGTGGGAAATTTAAGCGGTGAACCCACTTTGTAGTTCAGTAGGAGAAAAAGGTTTAAACGAACACGTAAATTGTTATTTGTATTAACATCAATCTTTATTATTTCAATATTGTTTTCATGTTTTTATATCTCATGCTGCCATTTTCATTATTTGGCAAACAACTGTGAAAAATACCTCTTATTTACCTTGTTTCCTGTAACAGGCTTTATTGCTGTAAACTAGAACCAGGACAATGTTTGTTACTGGAATGTGTGTGTGTTCAAGCGAATGTCTAAGAGTGACGTGTATAAACAAACGTGTGTGAGCGCGCGCGTTTGTGGATGTACTGTATGTCCATCCATATGCGTGTCTAGACGTAACTTCTATCCTACAGCAATTATAATTACTCCCTCTGAATCATACCATATCCACAATTTAAAGGGTTAAAATCCTGAGAATAGATGTATATTTGATCGTTATGATCGCGACGAATGTTAGTTAAAACCATACTGTTGTAAAATAATACGATATTCTATTGGAATTTCGGGAAGATAGCGTTTACGTTATCGAACAGCATATGAGTATAGCTGGGAGATTTAAACGTAAGAGGTCTATGAAAGATTGATTTGTTTTAATTAAAAAATAATAATTAAGTCTTCCTGTCACATGTCCATCCCTTGCACGAGGTGTACTAGCTGCAGTGCACCATCCGAACCAGCAGGGGCGTCCCTGACACAAACACACCATTTTCAAGGAGCGGAAGGAGGAAGAACTGAAACAGCATCCTCTCCAGATTAAACCTTTTTAAAATATATTTTCCAGTAATGGAAGGCTCGGGACCGGAAGACTGGAGGAGCCCTCAATTCCGACAGAAAGTAGTCGCTCAAATGTGAGACAAACTTTCTGTTTCTAGCTTATTAATTGTTTCTGTGGTGTTAGCCCAGCGAGCTATGCTAAAGGACCGCGTCACACCAAACTGCGTTTAATGTATCGCCGAATTAAACACGTATATGGAATATGAAAATAATACAGGCTCATACATATATAATGCACCAATAAAAGACACAATACCCTCTGCTCTTTGAATCAGTGTATATAAAAATAAATAAATAATGTAAAACGTGATTATTTCTGTGTGAGTTCATTGCTAGCTACGAACGTTAGCTCTTCGGTAGAGCGAGACTTGAGACCGCTGTCAGAGATTCATTTAATTAAAATATATAGATTACACGCCAAAAATAAATGCATTAATATATACAAAACATAACAAGCACTTAATTTGTCTCTTAAATTAGGCGTGTTTTTATAAATCGACTGGAAGAAGAAAAAATAAACCATGTAACATGCAACGGTCAGGTTTGCTAGCTGCTAACGTAAACAGCAGATAAATGGCGAATTAAGTTCTTTGTTCGATTTTATTATCAGAAGAACATGTTATTTTAATATCTGTCACTTAGTGTCCTCTTCATGTCAGAACGCTAATCATATTTACAATATAAATTGACCAACAATTCAGAATTCGATCTTGTATGCTGATATTGAGGAAGACCTTTAATATGACCAACTCTCTATAGTGATCAATTCATAGGCATACTTATATTTCTAACATACTTTACAAAATAGCTGTCGGAATTTTCAATGTATAGTTTGATTCACACCCTATATACGTTAAGCAATAACCACTGACAGACACTAAGGATTATTATATGGTTACCTGTCAGTGGTTGGTGTACATCAGGCAGCGACTGAACATTTTTCCCTGTGGTTGTTATTGGAAGCAGGAAATATGGACAAGCATGAAGATCTGGGGATGTGTTCACACCTGAGCTTTTTAGTCCGCGTTGAACGAACTAGGGTTCGTGTTCTCGCAGAGTCCGGTACATCGGGGCTGGTGTAAACGCACAGGCCAAAAAACTGTGCGTTCACACCAGCTCTGACCAAAACTCTGATCCACTTGGAACAGGAGGTCTGGGTTTGGTTACGAGTGAACCCTATTGTGGTGTGAAAGCAGAGCGGACAGAGAGGGAAATATATGTGATTTAATACGTTCAAATCCATGTCAGTACCTCGCTGGGCTGCTCTGTAACCACGACAATATAAACGGGTCTCATATTACCTGAGGACCTCGTGTGATTAAAGATTTCAGCCCCACGTCTGTCCCTCACACACGCACCTCCCTCACAGACTCATCTCCCTCACAGACGCACCTCCCTCACAGACTCACCTCCCTCACACACTTACCTCCCTCACAGACTCACCTCCCTCACAGACGCACCTCCCTCACAGACTCACCTCCCTCACACACTTACCTCCCTCACAGACTCACCTCCCTCACAGACTCATCTCCCTCACAGACGCACCTCCCTCACAGACTCACCTCCCTCACAGACTCATCTCCCTCACAGACGCACCTCCCTCACAGACTCATCTCCCTCACAGACGCACCTCCCTCACAGACTCACCTCCCTCACAGACTCATCTCCCTCACAGACTCACCTCCCTCACAGACGCACCTCCCTCACAGACTCACCTCCCTCACAGACGCACCTCCCTCACAGACTCATCTCCCTCACAGACGCACCTCCCTCACAGACTCATCTCCCTCACAGACTCACCTCCCTCACAGACTCATCTCCCTCACAGACTCACATCCCTCACAGACTCACATCCCTCACAGACTCATCTCACCTCCCTCACAGACGCACCTCCCTCACAGACTCATCTCCCTCACAGACTCACCTCCCTCACAGACTCATCTCCCTCACAGACTCACCTCCCTCACAGACTCATCTCCCTCACAGACTCACATCCCTCACAGACTCATCTCACCTCCCTCACAGACGCACCTCCCTCACAGACTCATCTCCCTCACAGACTCACATCCCTCACAGACTCACATCCCTCACAGACGCACCTCCCTCACAGACGCACCTCCCTCACAGACTCATCTCACCTCCCTCACAGACTCACCTCCCTCACAGACTCACCTCCCTCACAGACGCACCTCCCTCACAGACTCACCTCCCTCACAGACGCACCTCCCTCACAGACTCATCTCACCTCCCTCACAGACGCACCTCCCTCACAGACTCACCTCCCTCACAGACGCACCTCCCTCACAGACACATCTCACCTCCTTCACAGACGCACCTCCCTCACAGATGCAACTCCGTCACAGACGCGCATACGTCAGAAACTCACCTCCCTCACAGACATAACTACAATTTAATAGGTTATTGGTTTTATATATATATATTTAACATCCATTAAGATGTATATTCTATTGAAACTCAACTAAATGACAGATTTCACATGTTAACATCTGAAAATATGTTGAATGAATGATAAAATGTGTTTCTGATTCTGGTTCCCCTCAGCGATGAGGCGATGAGGAAGGCTGGAACCGCTCAAACCAAGACCAGCACCGACATGGAGAACCACGTCTATGTCAAAGCTAAGTCCAGAGTAAGTTCTGGATGTCTGCAGGGAGGCTTTCACATCACAGGAGCTGAACCTTCTCCTCATCATGACTCCATGTTCTCTTTCAGGATGAGTATTTATCTCTGGTGGCCAGGCTGATCATCCACTTCAGAGACATCCGTGAGTATTTACCCTGCAGGTCGTTTACGTGTGTGAACTAATAATGTTAATGTATGACTCCAAATATGAATATTGGAATAAAGTAGTAGCTAAATCTAGTCCGGTCAAACTGGATTTATGTAGCACGTTTTAACAACCAAAATGGGTCCACCAAAGTTCTGAACAGATACGACCGGCAAAAATAAGAGCAGAAATTACAAGAATAAAAAACAAATCAGATAATCAGTTAGAATCAAGCAAGATACAAAGATACGCAAAATTGAAATAAGCATCAAAATAAAAATGTAATATGAGCAGATAAATCACATTTTAAATCTGGAATAAATGTCCTGCAATAACACAGTAGAAGTGTCGGCTTTCACAAAATGTTTGATTGGAGTTTGGAGCTCTCGCCTCCCATGCTCACCGTTGGGATCTGCTGATAGGAAGGGTGAGGAAGAGGAGAGGCTTCAGTTTGTGGCAATATTGAAGTTACATTTCTACGTTAATTGAATACACATTTCCGCAAACAAAATTAAAACGTGCCGGAGCGTCTGAAATGGGCCTATCACAGGGATCTGTCTTTGGACCTTAATGTTTTTCATCATATTTGAAAGAGGAACAAATGCTGAGGGAGGAATTGTGGAATTGCACGAGAAGGTCTGGAGGGACAGGAAGTACGTTAGAGTGGTCCAGGATATGCGTGAGAGCAGCATGACAGCGGTGAGGTGAGCAGTAGGAGTGGTCCAAGGTGGAGGTGGGACTGCACCAAGGATGGGCTCTGAGCCCCTTTTGTTTGCTGTGGTGATGGACAGGCTGACAGACGTGGACTATGATGTTGTTGGAGGACATTGTGATTGTAGTGAGAGCAGGGAGCAGGTGGAGGAGAACCTGGAGAGGTGGAGGTATTTGCAGGAGAGAAGAGGAATGAAGGTCAGTGGAAGTGAGACAGAATACATGTGGGTGAATGAAAGGGAGGCAGGAGGAGGTGAGGATGGTGGAGGAGGTGCAGGAGTTTAAGGACTTGGTCTCAACTGTTCAGAGCAACGGGGAGTTTTGGAGAAGAGGTGAAGAAGCAGGTGCGGGAAGGCTGGAGTGGCTGGAGAAGAGTGTGAGGAGTTATCTGTGACAGAAGAGGAGCAGCAGGAGTGAAGGGAAAGGTTTCCATGATGGAGGTGAGAGCAGTTCTGCTGGATGGTTTAGAGACGGTGGTTCTGAGCAGAAGACAGGAGGCAGAGATGAAGATGTTCAGATGTTCTCTGGGAGTGAGGAGGAAGGACAGGATTAGAAAAGAGACATCAGAGGGACAGTCCAGGTTAGACGTCCTGGAGACAAAGTCAGAGAGGACAGATTGAGATGGTTCTGACCCGTGAAGAAGAGGAGGGATAGTGGATCTACTGGTAGAAGGATGCTGGAGAAGGAGCTGCAGGCAGGAACTGGTTGTTCCCTTTAAAAAAAGTTGTTTTTTCCGATGAGGAAGACCACGTCAGATTCACATTCGTTCTCACGCTGAAGAACTTCCAGAGGATCAAACTGAACTTTGATAACCTGCGAGCGTTCGACAGCAGAACTCCAGTCTTGACTTCGTTCCCCGTCCCTCTTCATCCTCACCACCGCACCATGTGTGAAGCTGCCAACTCTCCAGCGCAGTTCATTTTACAAGGAGGCTGGAAAACAAACCAGAGAAAAGAAAACACGGCACGATCTTTCCCTTTCCTTCTCCCTCTCTTTCTTCCTCGGCGGCTCGGCCGCCAGACGGACGACTGAGGAGTCGGATGACTCAAAATAAACTCGACCCGACGCTCACGATAAAAATAAAGAACCGCCTCCGCTGGTGAGGAGTCACTCTGACACGGAGTTCTAGAAGAAGGGATTGGGAGTCGTTAGCACAAAGAGATTTGACGGCCGCCGACAAACAGAAGTGTGAGGTTCCTTCTACGTTACGTAAAGAACGTAACGTTCTTTTTCTCCGTGTTAATGTACCGACCGTTTTTAAAGTAGAGGTGCGCCGATGGATCGGTGGCGGGAGGCCGAGCAGAGACACCTGCGCCGATTGATGCCGGTTGCATGCGTGCGGCGTACGCGTACACGAAACATGAGCTAGCACGGCTTCAAACATCTCACACGGAAGCCAGAAAACACAAAGTTCGCAATTTGTAACGCCAGTGAGGACAAAAATAAGCTGTTGAGGAACAACCCCGAAAACTTCATCAGACAAGCGAGCTTTCTACGTTAGCTAAGCGGCTAAAGCTCGCGGGAACTCAGAGCCACAAGCCCAGAAGTCCCTGAAAGAAGCTAACGTATAGCATGTGATGAACTGAACGAGGCCTACAAAGTTTTATTTTCATACAGTTTGTTTAAGAAACACACGGGTGGAGAGGACGGTGGGTAAATATATTTCGACAGTGTCAAAACACATGCACAATGCCGACCGGCCCTGTTACTTCAACTGTAATCTTCCACAAGGGTTCTTCAAATAATTACTCATTATGATTTTCAAACTTTAAAGGAAGAAATCAGATTCGGCCGGCCGTACTTTATAAACATTTTTAAGTAAAGTCTTAGATAAAACTGTTGTTTTACTGCTGGAGGTGTTTCAACGCCTCGGCAGGAGTGGAGGCGGAGCAGTAGAGGACAGTATCATCGGCGTAGAAATGAACGGCTGAACTTGGAATATGACAAATGACAAAAATAACCTAAAAATATACGCAAGAAAAATAGAATAGAAACATCAGAAAAAATGTGAAAGAGGTAAATGCTGAGAGATCTAAGGTTTTTCCCTGACCGGGTATCGACCCATCAACCTCCTGCTCCAAAGGCATCACCATCCTCACCGCTAGCACAAAACTAGCACAGCTACACACAACACACTGTAAATTGGAACAATCTGGAATCCCAAATCAGCCAGACGCGACTTCATACACACGAACCGTGTTATCCTTCATCTGAACACAGTCACCTTCATCCCTTTGATCCTTCCAGGGAAATTCCAGTCGGAGCCTATTTTTTGCTGTTACATCAGCAAAATTCAAAAAAAAAAAAATTCACACAACTCCGCAGGCAAATAGAAAACATCCCCGCTCCCCCCTCTTTCTTGTCACCCCTCCACCATTTATCAGCCTAAGTAAACATCTCGGCCCGACGCGAGTCGTGACAAAGAGAAGCCAAATCAATTCAAGAGCTCCCTCTATTCGCTCCACATGTTGTTTGAGCTCCTAAGCCCTATCAGTGTCCCCATCGTAAGAGGGGGAAAAAAAGGAATCTGACTAAACTCTGACTCCCCTCTCCAACAAACCACAGGCCGCGCCGTCATCCCCCTCACGTTCTGTCAGCCTGATTGAGAGAGCTACCGAAAATTAGTCCGACTCCGTCCCGATAGCGCGCTTTGAGCCGCCTGCCAACAGCGACTTGGACTCGACATCAAAGTGGTTCTCCCTGAATGTTTCCAATCAAATGTCACATCGGCACATGTGTTTTGCAGTTATAGGCCTTTTAAATATACTGCGTATCATTCGGTGCTGAAATAGGATCAATTTGTCCGGCGCTATAAAGAAGTTTATGATTTAAGCTCAATCAGAAATTGCTTGACAGCGTAAAAAAAAACCTCATTCTCGTGTTTGGATGTCGAGGACCAAAAGAAATTAATGTCTGAGCTGAATTATGGAGAACGCCATCCTGCTTCAGCTGGATGTCTGGAGTCTGTCTGCTTCCTTTTTTTTTTATTCATTCGTGAGAATTCGGGAATATTTCTCCTCCTCATCATCATCATCATCATCATCATCCTCTACTAAAAAATTATTTTTACTTTCTTTCTTTCTTTTTATTTTATGTTTCATATTAGATTACTAAAAGTTTGATCATAACTGAATTCAAGAAAAAGTTGGATATTATATGTTTCTTTGATGAATATGAAGCTTCTTCCAGCAATGTTTATTGCTGGAGGTTAATTTATGTTTATTCTAAATGTTATTATAGACTAATTTTCTTTTTCTTTTGTCATTTTACCTTACTTGATTTCAAGCCACCTGCCGCTCTGAACAGGATAAGCGTTTAAGGATAATGCATGAATGAATGAATGAATGAATGAATGAATGAATGATTTCAACTTAACCTGATTATCTGATTAAGTTTATTTTTTTTATTTTTTTTTATCCTAATCAGTCTCATCTCATAAAAAACAATAGAAATAAAACCGGAATTGACATTAAATGTGAAGTTATGTTTGAAAAAGCTAAAAAAAACAAACTCCTCCTCGTGAGTTTAATATTTATTATTAACGTGGAATACAATTTATTCAAGATAAGTGTAAATTATTTGATTCATATGCCCCAAATTTGGACAAAATGGACCAAAAGTGGGCAAGTAATGTCAGAAAAAAATTATGAAAGCTACCCCTAGTGAGTAAAATGTGAACTACTAGAATAAAATACGATAGAAATGGATCGAATTGTGGAACAAAAACTTTCTTTTCTCCTAATTTGCTGCCGCCTTTTATAAAATTTTTAATAAACTATTTTCATTTTTGTCACTCCTGTACAATAATCTTTAGGATATCAATGAATTATGTCTGAGATTTAAAGGTTTAGACGGTTTATCTTCTTCTAATCTAGTTTTTATTTATTGATTGATTTAAAAAGTTTAAAAAAAAATCTTTTTTTTAAAAATCTTTCTTAATGTTGTTTTTCTAACTGTTTTTAACTACGTGTTAAACGTCGTCCCGATGTTCTTGACTGTTTGTGTAAGGCACTTTGAATTGCTCCGTTGCTGAAATGTCGCTGTACAAATAAAGTCGCTTTTCCTTGAACGTTTTTTTTTTGAGTTATCGCGTTCGTACGAAGAATCTGCCGACTCGGCCATGAGGAAAAGAAAAAGAAAAAAATTCTTTAACGTTCCTCCAAACGAAATGCAGCGTCTCTTCATTCTGGATCTGGAGCCGCGAGCCTGGAAGGACAGCGGTTCTGGGACCACATCTGTCTAAATAACACCTCAGCGGTTCTGAAGTGGACAACGCTCCCCGCTGTGATTGGATCTACATATCAGAACCAGAACGGTTACTGAGCTTGACATTTAATTTCCACATGTGGAGGGTTTTCATCTTCATCGTGCGCCACGGGTCAGGCACCTGCCAAGTCATCTCCTGCCGGGTCTTTATGCGGAGAGGATGTGGGGAATGACGGGTCTGAGATTTATGGTGACGGTGGAGGTATTACTGGGAGATGTTCTGATGGTCAGGAGGGTTGGGTTTGTTTCTTTCACACAGGTAAAGTCTGCAGATTGTTTTTAAGAAACTCTAAAAAGTATCATCTACGATATTTCACACAAGGCCGACCGGTTCTGGAAGTTCTTATCATATTATTGGCAAGTGTTCTTCAGAGGACGTGTTGCTCCACATGGTCCCAGAGAGAGAGAGAGAGAGAGAGAGAGAGAGAGAGAGAGAGAGAGAGAGAGAGAGAGAGAGAGAGAGAGAGAGCGCGAGAGAGAGAGAGAGAGAGAGAGAGAGAATGTCTGAGGAATGGAGGAAAAGTTGTTGGTGCCGATTTTCAAGAACGAGGGTGATGTTCAGAGATGCGTCAACTACAGAGGAGGATGAAGAGCAACACGATGAAGATCTGGGAAAGAGTCGTGGAAGCTTGGTGAAGAAAAGAGATGAGCGGCAGGATGGTTTCATGCCACGAAGGAGCAACACAGATGAGATGTTTGCTCTGAGAGCGATGATGGAGACGTGAGGAGAAGGTGAGGAGGAGCTTCATCGTGTCTTTGAGGATTTAGAGGAAGTGCAGGACAGAGTGGTGAAGGAGGAATTGTGGGATGGCATGAGGAGAGAGAAAAATGTTAGAATGGTCCAGGATATTTATGAGAGCAGCATGACTGCCGTGAGGTGGGCAGTAGGAGTGATGGATGGGTTCAAGGTGGAGGTGGGACTGCACCAAAGATGGGCTATGAGCCTCTTCTTGTTTGCTTTGGTGCTGGACATGCTGACAGATGAGGTCAGACAGGAGGTGGAGGAGTTTAAGGACTTTTGCTCCACTGTTCAGAGCAACAGGGAGTGTGGAGAAGAGGTGAAGAAGTGAGTGCAGGCAGGGTGGAGTGGGTGGATAAGAGTGTGAGGAGTTATCTGTGACAGAAGAGTAGCAGCAGGAGTGAAGGGAAAGGTTTCCAAGATGGAGGTGAGAGCAGTTCTGCTGGATGGTTTAGAGACGGTGGTTCTGACCAGAAGACAGGAGGCAGAGATGAAGATGTTCAGATGTTCTCTGGGAGTGAG
>VRLP01003200.1:0-68961 GCA_009660295.1 Lophius piscatorius
TCCCCGGACTAAGCTTAGCACCATGGGTGATCGGGCCTTCTGTTCTGCTGCCCCTCGTCTGTGGAATGCCCTCCCTGACCATCTCAGGGCTCCACAGACGACTTACACATTTAAAAAAGGACTTAAAACTTTCCTTTTTAGCAGAACCTATAACCTTAATTAACATTGCTGCTTTTAAGTCATATTTTTATGTAATTATTATATTTTTTATTGATGCTTTTACCTTGTAGCACTTTGAGATTTGATCAAAATGTAAAGTGCATTATAAATTAAATGTATTATTATGTGTGCGTATGTGTGTCTGTTTATGGCTGTGTGTGTACATGCTTGTGAGAGTGGGGGTGTATGTGTGTGTACGTTGGTGTGAATGTCTTTTTTGTATGTGTGTCTGTTCATGTGTGTTTTTGTGTGTGAATGTGTGTTTTTGTGTGAATGTGTGTTTGTGAGAGTGTGTACGTGGGTGTGTCTGTGTACGTTGGTGTGTCTGTTCGTGTGTGTGTTTGTACGTGTTGGTGTATATGCCTGTGTGTTTTTGTTTGAGTGTGTGAATGTGTGTGTGTATGTGCCTGTGTGTGTGAATGTGTGTCTGTGTTGTCTCACATCTTACTGCTTTTCATGTTGATTTCCCTGTTGACTAATCAACATTACTGATCGCTGAAACTGAACTGAAACACATCCATATTGATTTATCCTCACAACACACACACACACACACATACACCACCTCTGTCTGTCTCTCTAACAATAAACACCGTTGACTAAATGTCATATGACAGAATTCATTATGTCCCTGATTAATCAGTTATATTCTGGAATCATTATCTGCGCCTCAGATCCTCTGTATGAACATAATAACCCTAAAGCCACCTCATGGATCATTTCCAACTTTTAAACCAACACAGACCTTTTTCTGAAGAGGAACTGTGTTGATTTTTTGGATAAGATCAGTTGTATATTTCTGCCACCAGGGGGATCTTTATCTCCAAAGGGTTTCAGGCCGTAATTCCTCCACCTTTGGTCTGATTTAGTCCAAATTTGGTAGCGTGAATCGAGTGGAGGAGACCCACGTTGTGTATTTCACATTTCACGCTAATATTTCACTTTTTAAACACTGAATATCCGGAGTTTAATCAGAGTGATTGTTTGTACAACGCAGGGGATTGGGGGACTTTTGGGGGAATAAGCTCTTGCTGTGGGGGACGACAGCGAAGGCCTTGCACAAAAATCTCACGCGAGGTTTATGACTCAGACAAGTGAACAGTGTTCAGTGGATAATCAGTCTAATGAGGACGTTTTGTTTGTTTACTAGTCTTCAGCCAACAGAGGAACAAAATGAAAGTTAAATAAAAAGCATGAAAGTTAGATTCTAATATCTGTTCAAACCAGCCAACCTCGGAAATACTTATAGCAGCACAAGACTGTAAACACCGCTCTGAAGCTCAGCTCACATGCACCACCTCCTAAACGCCCGTCTCCACCTTATCAGGTTCTTCAACACAAACATCAGCGACGAAGAAACAAAACAATCACGTGTTGAGAAGAGGAGCTTTAATGAATAAACATTTGAACATCTGGGATCAGGTCAGACCCCACTTTAGACATGAATTATTATAATTCTGAAAGAATGTATGAGTAAGTTCAATATTGATGAATAATGAATTCACGATTATTGAGTGCTTTGTTATGCGTGCTGAAACAAACGGATGAAGTTGAAGCAGACGTTTCAGAGATGCTTCATCCAGACTCCTTGATGTCAGCATCTTGATGTGAAGTGAAGTGATTCCGGGAGAACTGGACTGCTGATCCAGGATTTCCGGCTCTAATGAATGAGACGGCGGAGCAGCGCTGGCAGAAGGTCCCAGATCAGATAGAGAAGATTGAAAACTGCAGCATCTCTGATGATACAGTGTTGTAATCTTCTGGCGCAGGAATAAAACGGATCCAAGTGCAATCCCATGCAGAAATAACCTTCATATGCGTGTAACCACCGCTGGACCCGACTGGGCCGTCACTACATTTACAATTTGCATTTATTTATTAGATTTATTGTGCTTTTTGTTATTATTCATTATTATCTAAATATAAACCGAGTTTAGTGAAACTAGAGAGTCTTTCATCAATAAATATTTATATAATCATCTGTCTAAATTAAAGATTTTTTTCTTTTCTACTTAAAATATCTGTAATGATGTGAGTAAACAGTACCAGAACATAATGTGGACACACACATTCCCCGTGTTTCCAAACTTTTGACTCTCACCGTTTACCATGTCCCCACGTTGACGTAGTCTGAATGATATATATATATATATATATATATATATACACAAATACTGTAATTTATATATCTATATTTATACATAAATACATACATACATATATATTTCATATGTCTATAATGAATAATAAATAAAAAAGTCCCAAGGCACATAATTTATATATTTAATTTATATATTTTATCATTTCATTTAGATTTTGTGGAACGCTTTAATGTCCCATAATATCTTTAGGTTTCGATTGAACTGGTATCAGAGAAAGTTGTTGCATGTTATTTTTATTAGGCTTTCATTCTAGAATCTTAGCATCTAAAATAAAATCCTGCGGAGACATTAACATGTGAATGCGTATGATCAGGACTGAATGAAGTCATTAAAAGTGTAATAAGACAACACATCTAAATCAATGTTATTATCTATTCTCTACCAACATGTTCATGAGAACAACAACAACAAAGGCTCTTCATTACACCTTTTTGTTCTGTTAAAGAACCTCATCTACAATAAAAGAACTTTTTTAAAAGGTTCAAAGAACCGATCCCTCAGCCATGTGACGCGCTGAGATGGTGTGGAAGAACAAACAATCAGAAACCATACCGCACACCTTACACCTGTCTCAACCTCAGACACTGAAGGACCCTCGCCTCCAACCACACCTTCATCTACCTGTTCAGAACTTTGCTGCACTCACCACCTGGGCCTTTTTACTACCTTTGGTCAAACTGATCATCAGTGCTTCCTGAAACCGCATCATCAACGGCCGGTTCCACAGGGAGGCGCTACATTTTGGCGACGACGTTGCCGACGAGACTCTGGAGTTCACCCGTCCGGCGCTTGGTGGTCCTCAGTACCTCCTCGTGGTTCGCCTTCTCGTCGCTGTCGTAGTCTTTCACGACTTTGTTGGTGATGAGGGACAGACCCAAGACACGCATGCCGCAGTGACGGGCCACAATCACCTCTGGTACCGTGCTCATGCCTACACAGGAGGAAGAACTTTGGTTCGGGTTCAATGACATCACGTCTTCATGATTAAGTGACATTGTGTTTCGCAGAACAAAAGTTTGCCTCCGTGTCGTGCAAGACTCTCATAATCAACCGTAGCATTAAAACCAGCCGCCTAAAGTTATTTATAACAACTACTATGACAATGAAATAATAAGAGCAGAATAAACTGTAGCGCGCCGTCTCTCTCTCTATCTCTCTCTATCTCTCTCTCAGTCGCTCTCTTTATCTCTCTCTCAGTCGCTCTCTTTATCTCTCTCTCTTTATCTCTCTCACTCGCTGTCTTTATCTCTCTCTCTTTATCTCTCTCTCACTCGCTCTCTTTATCTCTCTCTCACTCGCTCTCTTTATCTCTCTCTCACTCGCTGTCTTTATCTCTCTCTCTTTATCTCTCTCTCAGTCGCTCTCTTTATCTCTCTCTCAGTCGCTCTCTATCTCTCTCTCTTTATGTCTCTCTCACTCGCTCTCTTTATCTCTCTCTCTTTCGGGCGCTCTAGCTCTACCTCTGCCTCACTCTAGCGTGGGCTGTCTCTTTGTCTCTCTCTTTATCTCTCTCTCCCTCTGAGCGGACAAGCGGCTCGTCTCTTCCTCCTCCTGGCTACTGACTGTTGGTATATTACTTCAAGAGGGGTTGGTATGTGTTCAGAACCAGTCCAACCAGTCATTCATATTCACCGAAACCCTGTAGATGTAGCTTTTGCTCCATCAGTATTATGAGAGGGAGCAGTACTGACCCACAGCATCCGCCCCGAGTGTCTCCAGCGCTCTGCTCTCTGCAATGGTCTCATATGAAGGTCCAGCCAACATGCAGTAAACCCCTTCCTGCATGAAGCCCTGGTAGCCCAGATCCTCCGCCGTCTGCTTGGCCAGGGTCCGATAGTCCTGGTCATACGCGTCCGACATGCACGGAAAACGCACACCAAACCTGGGGATGCATGAAACGAACGGAACAGAGAAATAGCATATCATATATGTAGGAGTGTAATCTACGGCTTTTACAGCCCTAACCGCCTAACCTGTCATCGTTGGGTCCACACAGCGGATTAATCCCGGCAAAACCCGGCAGGTTGATGTGATCCTTAATGAGCATGATGTCTCCCAATTTGTGGCCGTCATTGAGTCCCCCCGCTGCGTTTGTCACGATCAGAGACTCCACCCCCAGCAGGTGGAAGACTCGCACAGGGTACGTGACCTGGAAGGACGAAGGGATGTACTTCAGAGAGAGACACCGAGAAGGAACCACGTCGCACCTTAATATATTTAAAAGAGACGGTTTAAGCACAAACTCATGCCTGTAGATCTTGTCACTCCCTGGAATCTACTTCCTGTTGGTGTCAGTGGCATGAAAGGACAGAACAGATGGGGGACAAGGGAAAGGGACAGAACGACCGAAATAACAGCAACAACTAATGCTGTAAATGTTTGGATTCTTAAGTAGCCTGAGGAGGAGAGAGAAATTAAATCACACAGGAAGTGGAAGGTGGCGGAACAACGACTTGCTGGTTTGACTTAAACGTTACCGTCAGCATGGCGACGTGCTTATGCTGACAGATCTGTCACGTTAATGTTTACTTTTAATGCTTCACCATTGCTCCGTGTGAAACTGGGTGTTCAGAGTCTTTGGGATTTCATGGATCCGTATTTGTGGAGATGACTCATATAGTTATACAAATAAAAAAAGAACAAGAACAGCATCTCTGGAGACCAAAGGCCAGTCCATATTCACTCTCTAACCCGCCGGCTGGTTCTCTTTGTGTTCTCACGACCCCGCTGTCACACATAACAAACTATAACGCTGAAAACTATTCTCTATCGACTGTCAAGATTCAAAGTGAACCTAACTTGATGTTTATGAAATCTCAAAATCTCCAATAATAAGAGTAAAGGTTAAATGTCTGGGACAGACGTTTTCATCGAAAGGGGATGCAGAACTTCATTTCATCAACGTTCTGCTGTAACAAAAATCATTGATATTTCAGCCAGTTCGATATACACCAGTCAGCCATAACATTAAAACCCCTGAATAGCACTGTGTCTTTTGTTGCCAAACAGCTCTGCAAGGCATTGTGTATTTTGAAACACCTCATTCAGAACCAGCATGAATCTTTTCAGCAATATGTGAAACAAATAATAAAATATACATTTGCTTCCTATATGTATCAGTGTGTCTTGGGTGCTCATGACTCTGTCGCCTGTTCACCAGTTGTCCTTCCTTAGACTACTTTGGCAGGTACTAGCCACCTGCAATTTGGATATGTTCTGACCCATTCATCTAGACATCAGAATTTGGCCCTTGTCAAAATCATTCAGATCCTTACATTATTTTTATTATTATTATTTTTCTGGTTCCAACACAAAACCTTGATTTCCTGTCTAAATACCGCTCCTACTGAGAGCTGTCACGATAATCACTGTTATTCTAACACCACTTGTCATTGGTTATAATCTTATGGCTGATCCATAATGGTACTAGTCATTTTAATTGATGTAATTAATAAATAGGTACAGGTATATCGAGAACTGTCAATAAATCAGCTGCGGTTCCGAACTGTGGGCGGACTTCTGAAAATTTGTCATTCCCTCCGGTCACGTCGGGTGTTCTGGAGTATGAAAACCCGACCAAAGTCTGACTGTTCCCGTCGGGACATGCCGGGATTGGACAAATATTTTGTGAATATGTTCGGGGCTTGGTCAAGTCAAGGAAAGCCCAAGTCGGGTTCGGAGCGGGGATCATTCACACTTATTTGTACATTGGTGCAATGCTGTGTTTGTTGCTGTTCTGCGACCCATTTGGCGACAATATTCTGTGTTCTGCGCAACATAGAGCTAATTGCGGAATTAATTACACACAGTTTCATCATGATAATGTGTGCAGAATGCGGCCAAATGATTACAACACTGACTAACAGTACAGATTGGGCACTACGAGACTCCATATATGTTTCCTGTGATCATACTGACCAGGTCCTGAGCTCAGTGCAGGGGCGGTCCTAGGACATTTTTAATGGGGTAGTCAGGGCTCAGGGGGGAAAAATCTATAAGTAGAGGTGAGGTGGCCACATTAGACTGTTAATATTTGTGCACAGAGTTTTTAACATGCATTTATAACAAATTAATAATTAATTAAGATAAAGTAATAAGCTGCACTGCATAAAAATACATTTAAAAAATTGCAGAAACATGCATGTTGGTCAGTCTCTAGTTTCTCCAGAACCTTTATCGTAGATCCAGCTTATATCAACAATTAAAAACATATAAGACACTTATCTGAGCTAATTCTTCAGTTAAAGCTGTTACATAGTCAGATATTCTGAGCAAACCACTAAACATCATAAATAAATATGTGATCATGCTACTGCACTCTATTTGTTTGATATTATTTTCTCTACCGTCTTATTTTTACTGTGATTTTACGTGATTTAGACCTTGATGTTATTTCAACACATTTTAAACCTGGCCTATTTTGTTTTGGGGTGATGGGGGACAGGTGGGGCTGTAAAATACCCTCCCCTCCATAGTTGGGATGACAGAAAAAACTTTCAGAGCCATTGGTTGAATCGACAATCATTCAGAAAAGATGAAGTATAAATTAAATTTAAGCACAGAGAATAAGAATATGATAACGTACGAAAGAGAAATAATGATATTCTACAATCTAACACAGGTTATCAGCCATGATAGCAGCATGACGTTTTATCAAAACGTTGCTTGTTCAGTTCACCACTTTTGTCCTAAATCTTTTTTTTGTCTGTTTTAGGAGTTTTTTATCATGTGTGTATAAAGACATTTCCTAATATGTCGTTTGTGGAAAGAGTTGGATTTTAGAGAAAGGGAAATATTCTCTTTCAAAAATAATCTGTAGCTTCCTCTGTCTTATATTTTGAAGGATACACTGAGAGTCCAACTTAAGCATGAATACTCTCCCAGCTTTACTATAAAAATATGAACACTAGCAGTTTTCAATAAATCACCTGAAGTACCTCATTGAAAATACGCATTGTCACATCTTACCGTGTTCATGTTGTAGCCCTCGTAGAAGTGGAACCTCCCCTGCATGCAGACACAGTCGCGGCCCTGGAGAGTCCCAAACACCAGCTGACCAGCATGGCCCGGTACTGAATAGTACACATACCGTCCTTCAGTACAAGGTCCAACAACTTTAAATAAAACTCACTCACTCACTTACCGGTGCTGATGGGGAAACGTGGAATATCCTCATACTTGAAAACAGTCGTGTTGATCAGCCGATCAACCAGACCGCCGAGACCAGAACCACAGATAATGGCGACTTTAGGACGCTGATTTGTGTGGGCCATTAGCCAATCAGCTGTCTCACAATACTCCTCATACATGTATCTGAAAGTAAATAAAAAAAGAATGATGTCAAAACTCATTAAACCATCTCTGATAGTCATAAATAAATAAGTTGTTATCAACATAATCATTAATACCTCTGTTGGAAAAAACTCCATCATTACTGATCAGTCTGGTGTGAATGAATTACCCCCGCCAGAGGTTATGTTTTCACCCCTGTGCATGTGTTGGTTTGTCTGTTTATCTGTCTGTTTGTTTGTGAGCAGGAATACGGAAAGTCTAAAGGACAGATTTGCATGAAAATGTACCCTGAGGCGGTTTTTGTATGTCCTCAACGTAATTCAATTATGGTGGTGTTACGAGTTTTGCAGCATTTAAAGAAACATATTAAGCCGTTTGGACTAGTGATGTCAGAAAGTGACTATTGATGCCGTTCGCCTTTTTTAGGCTTTCAGACTATTTGTCAAATGTCATCTGCAACAATAAACAACTAGGCCTATAAGCTATTGTTCCACGCAGCAACAAAAAGCCCCCAGTCCCTTGCATTGATTCATCAATCTATACCTGATTGAACTCTTCAAATTAAAAAGTGAAGTTAGGTCCAAAAAAATAGTTTTTGGTGTAAATGCTCCCCCTCGTGTCGTAAATATTCAACCGATCTTACAAAAATCAACCCAGCTCTTCCTTGGTCTATGTGGGCATTAAAGTTGAAAATAATCCATAACATAGTTTATGAGTTATTGCGATAACAAGAAAGATCTTTCAATCTCCTCATTGAAACGGAGCACAGACTACAATTGTGACTGAAGCTGGTGTAAAATTATTTCATCAGCTAAAAACCAGGCACCTCTAAGAAACAGGAGCGGTAAGCAGGAGATCACAGGGTGGATCCGTTAGAGGGAATCTTTAACTCACATTATAATGTTAAAACACAACCTGGGAACAGAGACATGGTGCGTTGTCTCTTAAACAAAACTCTGGAGGACTGTCTGAACGTCTATGGGAACGTTTACAGGTTGTATAATATTAGCACTGCAGAAAAGCAGGTTCCATTGTTTGCTTTCCTCTTAAACCTCCAGGCACTGACTTAGACATACCTGAAAAGAACGGCCTGTTTAGATCATAAAAAGCACACATTTAGTATTTATGTGTATTTAAATATTCAACAACAGGAAAAGTTCTCATCTAATGATCAGAACTTTCTCTGGAGTTCAGACAGTACCGTTGCATCAGCTTCAGGGGACGGCACTTTGAAATGCACAAGTAAAAAAAAAAGCACATGGAACGGATAATTGTGTAGAACTTCGCAATTTAAGTGTATTATTAAAATGATTATTCAGGGATACCGTTTGATGTGAAGTACCTCAGAGTCTGAAACAGTCTGGTTATAAATCTGACGTTAAAGCCATGACTTTAATGTCCCTTCTGAGCCTCAAGATGTGTCGTTAAAACACAATCACACTTCAGCCCACCGTCTTTACAGCACCAATCCCAGACCCAGGCCCATTTGAGAGCTGCCATCAGAAATGACAGTCACCTCAGGCTGGCCCAGGCTCTCCAATCTTCCCTTGTTTCCTTATTCAATCCAATCTCAGAAGGGGGCTGGGGAAATGTCCATTACAGTATCAATGCTGGTGCCGGGGACAGAGTCCAATCATGAGTGTGAGAACCTGCCAAAAGCCCCTCTTACTGAGGACTGGGTCAGACAGTCAAACTCTCACCAGAGAAATATTGATGGTGCTTTTGTTTGATCACAAATCTGAGGAAGAACCCTTCACGTATTCTTCAGTGCTGAGACAAACACGATTGTCTCCTGGCTGTCAGAGGCAGAAGTTGTCCTCCACGCAAGTCCTCAGGTGGAAATGTCAGCAAACACACACACACTTACAATTGCCCACATACTCACATACTCACACACACACACCCAAGCTCACCCAGACAACGGCTCCAACATTCATCCGCCTGCTGGTTTGTGGTTCATGGACAAATCATTTGCTCGTGGCAGAAGGAGGGGAATGAAGGACAGAAGTTCATGTTAGTGTTTAAAGCTGACGGCTGAGGAATATCCGTTCCTACTTAGTGATTCATAAACTCCACAAACTGTGAGATGGACATCTCAGTGGGTTACACCACTGACTCTTGTCCAGGAGGCTGTGTTAGAGTCCAAACAGTCAAAAGAGGTTGTGGCAGAAATCCAGTGTGGACCCTGGGTTCGAAGTCCTTAGTGCTACCAGCCGACTCAGCCACAGCTGGGGACGTTCCCAAGCTCGGATAAATGGGAGGGTTGGTTCACATAGGGCATCCAACATAAAAATCTATGCCAATCAAAATCGATGTGTGCAACGACCCCCGACTACCTCTTTGGGGACCCCTTAACAAAAAAAAAAAGGGGGGACAGAGCCGAAAAAAGTTCCTTCTTCAACTCAAGAAACAGTGAGATGGAACCTGTGCGATGATTAATCAAGCTATTAAAGAACCGCTCTAATCAAAAAGCTGAAGGCATTGGAAGTAGCTGTGTACTTTTGTTATAATGTTTAGTGTGATGATGAAGGAGGAAGACCTCCAAACACTGCTGGATTGACTAAAAAAATATTTGACTTAAGGCCCCATTTATGTGACATGAGAATAAAAAAGGTCCCAGACCACATGACAACGTTGTGAAACACAGGTTTATTTATCCCACTCTCTTGTATAAGGCGTTGAATAAACAAATAAACAAATAGATTGAAAGCACATTGTCTTTAAGGACCGTGAAGGGACTTTCAATAAACACAAAAACAAAATTTGATATTCCACAATTAGTTATTTTTTGTTGTTTTTTTGTTTTTACCTCTGGCAAGTTACGATTTATGTTTGTACTCCTTTTTGTTTGATTATGGTTGAGGTTATGGGAGAAATGTAAGTTTTTGTACATCCCATTTTGTCTGTTGTTGCGTCCACACATACAAATGAGGCTGAATACATAATGGTTACGCACAAAGTGGAAACATGGCCTCATATTTTTTACTGCATTCTCTCAGTTTACAAAGCAACGCTAACTGTGGTGTACTCAAAAGATTACACTCTGGAACCTAGTTACATAAGTTTACTCATCAGGCCCCTAAAAGTCATCTTCATGTGAACAAAGTCCAAAGCAAAACGTAAAGTTTCATGAAAGAGAAGAAAAGTTGTTGTGTAAACAGGCCCTAAACCGCTAACGTGTCTGTTAAAATAAATGGATGTTACTTTTAACATTAACCTCAACAACTGTGAGGTTGAAAAACAATTAAAATGTACTTTAATAAAAGAACTCTGCTATTAATTGTTGGTGAAAAATGAATTCATTAAACTCAATAACTAACTTATTGTTCACTGTTTATTGGTCACTAGTCATGATCGGCGGGTTTAGAATTGAGAATACTTTTTCCCCTTTTATAGAATGTATTTATTATTTTATGTAATTATGGAGATTTTGGGCTAAATGAAGACTCGTAAAAGTTTTTATTCTTTAAAATGTGCAGCCTCTCAACATATAGAATTAATGTTTTCTTTAAGGTCAGTGATTTAGTACGGAAATATTCACCCTTTAATGTCCTGCTTAGCTGGTTGGTTGAGCTCATTTTGAGTCACTTATTCTTAATGGAAAATGTGACTGAACCTTTTTACATCATTGTCCAGTGGCAGCATGTGTTGGGTAAACAGTAAGGGACCAGGGATGGAGCCCTGGGGGACACCACTGGTCAAAGGGGGCACTGAGGAGGAGGCATTAACCGTGACTATTTAGAAAGGCCTATATGATAATTAAAATTGTTTGGCTTATTAAAGCATGTGAGGACTTACTGAACTTAATTTAGTAACTTGATACAACCCAAAAGTCTAAAAACGGTATCATTTTCAAAAATCCTGCTTTACCACAAGATTGAGCTAATCTAATTAAAACGGACAATTTTTCTGAAACACGAAATGCGGTCATGAAATAATTATTAAGAGTCAGATTTCTTTCTTATTGTTTAAAAACATTTTATGTTAACATGCTTCACCAAACAATTTGGAATTTCATGGTACATTTTAGATATACCATTAATAAATGCTCTAAAAATATTTAATATGCACAGAAATAGTGTTTCCATAGTTTTGTTTTACTCAGCTGATCATTTTGGTATTTCTTAGAACCAGAGATATAACAAAAACGTGTGTCGGTGTATCTGAGGTTGAGCTACTCCAAAATAAACTGTTTGGAGAAGTGATGTCACTTTGAGATTTGATCCAAATGTTATTATTATTATAATATTATTATTGCTTGGTAAGGCCTCCGTTTAAAGTGGCCTCTGTTCTTTTGATTCCTCTGATGTTCCTTTGGGCTGGAGCATTCTAAGATTAAATCCAGAGGTCTCAGAATGAATTAAGACTTTAAAATTCTGACTTTATCGTCAAACTTTAAAAAGACTTTTCAAAGAGCAAGAAAACACATGTGCACATCTGATGTCATTAATCCTTGGATGATTTCCATAACTGTCTAGTGTTTCATGTGAATCATTTACGTCATCATAAACGAAGTCACTCAGAGCCGGAAGTAGGCTGCACCCCCGCTCCTTCCCCTCCCAGGCTCGCGGGCCTGTCAGCTGCGCGAGGAGCTGTCCTGGGTGCTGCAAGATTCGGTGCTGAGCCGGTCGTGCTCACCTTCCCATCCGTCAGGCACGGAAGCAGAAACTAAAGTCGGTGTGTCCCTGAGGCTGAGTGCCGTCAGGCAGAATGTGCGCGAGCGTCAAGCGCGTGAGGCGTCAGCGGAATATTACGTATTTCTTGTTAAGAGTAAAAAAATAAAATTCACCTGTAACAAAACCTGTTACACCTGTAAAACCTGTCGGTTGATGTCACAGCCTGCCACGTTTAAGAATTGTCACAAAGCGTTTATAAACAGCCGGACTCACCGGCGTGATGCCCGGTAATCTCTACCGTCAGTTGTCGGTGAATATAATCTGCGTAGAGGAGCTTCTCTCTCTCTGAGGACATGTCGCTCTTACCTGGAGGAGGACTTGGCTTCCATCTTCTGGAGAAGAGCAACAACAATCCCTGGAGAAAACAAAAGTTCGAGATGGACGACAGGTTTATGAAGATCTGGCTTTTATTGACGTTGAGGTGCTGATCCTGCCTGCTTTGCAGTGACGTCACAGTGTATATTGATGTAAAGGGGCGCGGCTTACGTTGACTAGCGGTCCATTTGAAAGATTGCAAATCCAGTTTTCTAGCAGGTTGGGCAGCTCACTGATGCGTTCACTGGCAGATAGAAGCAGGAACAACGAGAGAACCGGAGAGACAAGAGAAATATTAACTCCACTGAAACGTGACGATAAAAGTTAAACATAAGGAAATGTGAATGATTAAATCTGATACGGAACATGATGAACAGTAGCAGCTCTCCCTCTCCTCACACGGACACCGGGGTCAGCCACAACATTACAACTGGTGATTAATTTCTCTTTCATTATCTGGACTGAAGCATTGGGACATTTCCTAGTTTGAGTATGTGTTTTGTACCAATCAGCCTAAAAAAAAAATGATGCCATTATTGTTTAACTTAACATATTTTAATATTATCTAAACTCAAAGTACAAAGTATTTTATATTACTAATGTAGTATCAAGAGTTGTGTCTCTTGCACTGAGCAGAAGGGGTTAAAAAGGTAAAAAAAAAATATATATATATCATGTGTGGTCAGTGGGGTCAGAGTCACTACTGTTCGGGCTGGTGAGGAGTAACCTCTGAAAGACATCAGTCCAAATATGTGAATCAAGTTCAGGCAGCCAAGAGGAAAAAATAGGTGGAATTGTAAAATTAGATTAAACTAAAAAAGTTATTCCCTCTTCATTCTCTTCATGTGTTAAGCACCTTGTTTTATTCTCTGCTCCAAACTCCTACACTTTAAGCGGGTCGTTTTCTCAAATTCACATTAGCCTCAGTTTTCACATTTCCTGTAAAACGGCTAATTCTCAACAGTGCCTCTCAAATATCGCAGTACAAATTTAACTGGATGAGCCGAATGAGTCCGTTGGAGAAGTTGCTATGTTTTCACACGGACTCTTCCAGCTCCCCTGTCAGAAAAAAACAATCTTTCCTGCCCAGAACATTAACCCAGTACACTAATTGACTCTTCTCCAATATATCCATTTTAACATAATAATACATTCTTGCACATTTTTAATGCACCATCTACCTCATTGCTACTCGCTAACAACCCAACAACCTGCAGCTTGCACACGAATTCCACATATAGAATACTGTAAATCTCTAAATTACACTGTAACAATAGTATATCTTACAACTTATAATGTCAAAACTTAACACAGAATCAGACAAGGTCAATGCTGTGGCGGAGAGTATGTGCGCGAAGGTCAATGCTGTGGCGGAGAGTATCTGCGCGAAGGTCAGTGCTGTGGCGGAGAGTATCTGTGCGGAGGTCAACGCTGTGGCGGAGAGTATCTGTGCGGAGGTCAACGCTGTGGCGGAGAGTATCTGCGCGAAGGTCAATGCTGTGGCAGAGAGTATGTGTGCGAAGGTCAATGCTGTGGCGGAGAGTATCTGCGCGAAGGTCAATGCTGTGGCGGAGAGTATCTGCGCGAAGGTCAATGCTGTGGCGGAGAGTATCTGCGCGGAGGTCAACGCTGTGGCGGAGAGTATGTTCGTGAAGGTCAATGCTGTGGTTAAAACAAGACTTTTTCGAGAACGAGAGATAAAACATCAGTTAATAAAACAGTTGCAGTGCCGGTTGAAGACGAGCCTCTGACCGTGACAGAGCAGCATGTGCCACTCACTTCCTGCGATGAGTAGACCCACACTTGCACACATTATTCTCCTGGTTATATTTAATTTATTTACCATAGTTACCAAATCAAACATGAATGTGCTTCATGACAAACTTTTTGCTGATTATAGTTGAGTTGTAGTCTCGAAGATTGGTTAACCCCTCCATGCAGGAGGAGGTCGCTCTCTTCTTCATGCGCTCTCAGGCGCTCGGGACAACCAGCAGCTGGTCAGCTACAGAGGACCACCAGGCAGCTGGTCAGCGCTGGATCTGCTCTGAGGATGATCAGTGCCCTGGTAAGAAGAATGAAGATGGGGTACAGGAAGCGGGTCTCTCAATCAAAGTGGTCCCACAATGGAGCACTGGGGGAATGGCGATTGAGGAGAGCACGCAGCCACACTTGTGGCAAAGTGTGGTCATCCGCTTCCTCCACATTCTGCTCCAACCCGTGACGTTTGGAAATGTTGTGCAAATAACGGTCCAAACAACGGAACCAGCTTGTCAGCATGCCAACCTGTGTCTGGGTACAACGCTGGGGCGATCAGCAGCATCCTTTCAAATGTATAAAATACAGACGCAATCACAAGCATCGCAATTTTTATCAGGCTGATTAAATCACGTTGCCTTTGATAAATTAACCTCATTTAATTGAGGTCTCTAAATTAACCTCACATTTAGAACTTAGAGCAGAACCTGTGGTAGAACAAAGTTGCTGGACTCCGAATATTGACCTCATGGGTCATACGTCACAGTGACGTATGATCGCAGTTAAAAAATTCCAGTTTGGGTCCGTAAGTGTCGGATTCAGGGACTAGAACGGGAATGAGGAAATCCCACATTCAGCCCATAATCATTTAAAGTGTAGAGACAGAAATATACAACAACAAAAACAGCAGTTATAGTAATAGAAAGATTGCAATTTGTAGTAATTATAATTTTTACAATTATACAACATAAGTACTCTAAATCTAAGTACACCTCTGTGGAGAAAACAAAACCTTGCAGTTTGTAAACCTTCAACAATCCTCAATAAGAATTTGGTGCTGATCCAGAGTGAAGATCCACAATCTCTGTCCATCAGTATTCTACCACATAGTTTACAAACACAGAAAATGCGTCTTCTCTCTCCTCATATTGAAACCGCCTTGTTTTGTTTTTTTCCAGAAAGTGTCATGTGGACCTCCAGCCTCTCTGTAGAAATCCAAACGTTGTACAGGAGCCAGATGAAGGGTTTTAAGGATATATGTAGTTATCTGTTTAGTGCCCTAGTGGAAGGTTTAAGGAGGTTTAAGGAAACTTCCTAAGCTAACAGCTATCTGCCGGCGCCCTTTCACAGCTTTTTGGGGCCCAAATAACTATATCTGATTCTGCATCTGAATCTGATTCAGATTTCGATGATGGAGTTGGGGTCTTTGTGGTCTTCTCCTCACTGTTGCCACTGAGGACATTGTTTTTTTGTACGACGCCATCTGATCTAGGCTTCTTCCTCTCTCTGGGCTGCTTGGTTAGCGTCATCGTTGTCGCACTCAAAGATCTCTCTAAAAGCTTCTTCCTTCTCTCTTCCTTTCTCTCCTCTTCTAGTCTCTTCATTTCATTCACCAGATGTATCCTCTTCTCCGTATCAACGACCCTTTTCAGTTTCTTGAAGCTGTTCTCAGGGATGCCGTCAATTTGATTGAACAGTTTAAACAGGTGCCCCTCGATGCAAGCCAACCTTTCAATTGTGCTCCAGACGGACGACTTCTTATGATCACGAAAACAATGCAGCTCTTTCACCTTGACATCCAGATCAAGCAGAGAAACGTCATGGCAGTCCGCTTTCACTGCATCATACTTTTGAATATTCTTTGCAAGTTTTGCGACACTCGTGGTCAATTCGTTGAGTCTATCCTTCTTCTGCGTTACTTCCAGCTCTGCCTCTCTTTCGTGCTCTTTTATTTTATCCTTGCTCGTCTCTAGAAGCTGCTGCAGCTCCAACACAGTTTTTGCCTTCTCAGAGGACTTCAGATCCAGTGACAGGGCAGAGTGTGCCAGATTCTCTGCCCAAACCATCAACTGCTTTGGATTGAAGAAACTCAAAGTCTCTTCCTTATCGTATTTTGAGTTGTCAGTATCCAGTATGGAGATTCTGGTGAGCATATCACTGTGGGCTGAGGAAAGCACTGACTCTTTGGTTGAAGGAGGCATTCTAACTGGACTTGACTCCACATCCTCCTTCATCGGTGACCCCTGCAGCTCACTATTCTGTCCATCCTGAGCAGATGTTTGAGATTGGACTCCAGCTTTTATGTCATCTGCCTCCTGGACTACCAGACACAACTCAAAAAGAATCTTCTTGCATCTCTCAAGTTCAAACAGTCTGTGTTCATTCCTGTCAATTTCACTTATTATGGTACATATTTCCTCCGATAACTTTCCAATTTCACTGTCCTTCTCTGTGTTGGACTTGACTTGTTCTTGAAAAAGATTTTCAGCATCCATAAATTCCTTCATAATCCTATTGCCAGCATTTTCAAATAGGTCATTGTTTCTCTGAGATACTTGTTCCATCTGTTTGAGATGCCGCTCCATATCTGCAGTGATTTCTTGCACTTCCTTAATCTCTAAACTTCTTGCCCCAGTGTATACATCCAGCAGTAGGTTCTGCTGTTTGTGGGTGGCAATCTCTAGTTTAATCTTTTGATTGGACATTTTTTTCAAACAGTTTAAAATAGCCTCTTGCGGTGGAATATTTTCACTTTGTTGGTGTTTATCTGATGGAGATAGCAAATAATGTTGTTGCCCCTTGTGTTCTGCTGGGACAAGCTTGACTGACCAACGGTCTAATGTGTTTATACCGTCTAAGATCCAAGATGAAAGACAGCTGCTACCATCAAGAAACATTCAAAGGCACAATTGTCTTTTTTAGGCCCCGCCTCCTTTCATTGCTACGTTTATTTTGGGGTGAATGTAAATAAAGGGGAAATGATTGGCAGAAATAATGAAAAAGGACATTGATGACTTTGATGTCTCAATCTATTTTGCATAAACTACCTGACTGGCTTTGAGGAACCTTGATGGGTGAGTTGAGCACTTAGCTAGGTAGAACACACCAACTTTGAGTGAATCATAGCGAGTGGGTGGTCCCCAAAGAAAAAGATGATGAAAGATTTAAAGCCAGAGGAGGCGCGTGAAACAGCTAAAAGGATGTAAACTATTGTTTAACCCTGAAGAAGAAGCAGAAAACTTTTACATCACTTTGAAAGACTGTCCTCACTGTACGACCACAATAACTACTCATTCAGCTCTGTTCTGCTCACCTTTCTCATTTACCTGCTTCACGGTCTGGATCATTCATTGAAACCATCTGCACCCTTTCAGGTAGCCTCATCTATCCCATAATTGTCACACCTGCATGCTAAGCATCATCATCATCATCATCAGCTGTTGTCTTTAAATACGACTCTCTCCATCCATCTAGTTCTTGGATGCTGCCATCCACCTCCCCGTCTCCACTTAATCCTCGAAGATCCGTCAGGTCCATCATTCATCAGCCTCAGCAGAGTCATCAGCCGCCACAAATCCTTCATCTTTTGGACATCACGTCTTCTCTGATTGAACTGAAATAGTTGGTGGGGGTGTGTCAGGATGAGCATCCGATGTAAAATAAAACACCTATGCCTAAAAATATATGCGGAACGAGACGATCCGATAAAAAAAAAGAAAAAATGGGAAAGAGCCTGAAAAAATAAACTAGCTTCCTTGCTACTTAAGCATCATGAGAGACGCTAATCCCTTTTCAGAAATAAAATAAGAAGAAGGTGTTACTGAGCTCCACGCACTCACCTGAGACGTCACGCCTCTGTCTGACCCTGACCCTGGGGCTAGGCTCTGTGACGCCACCAAAAACATTGCCTAAGCACGACATTCCTTTATTATGAAGATTGATCATATTGCCTGTGATATTATTTGTGGATTTGAACCTGGTACACTCTCACTAGGAGACATGATCAGCCACCGGTTCTCCAGCTTCTCCTGACACTCATTGGCGAGTCTAAATTGACTCTAGAATTGAACATGAGCGTGAATGGTTGTTGTTTCGATGTGTGTCAGCTCTGTGATGAACTGGAAACTCGTGCAGGGTGTACCGTGCTTCCTGCCCAATGTCAGTCGGGATAGGCTCCAGCCCCCGAGATCCTGAACATGGTAAGCGGTTACGGATAATGGGAGAGTCGATTAATAGATCCGGCAGGCAAATACACACCCACACAGTCACAGGCAGGTTTCCTGGTAGCGAAAATGTGAAAGATTTACTCAAAAATGTGCTCAAAACATAAAAGTGTGAACATTTAAAAACAATGAAGGTAAAGAGCAGATACACAACAGCAAATAATAGGAGACTAAGGTTTAAAAGTAAAATGTTCCATGATGAACATAAAAAGAATCATTCATGTGAATTGGAAACTGAAAGCATTCAATGATTAAGTAAAAATCTACTAAAATAATAATGAGCCTGTCCTGAAATAGAAAGACGTCCTTTTTCAGTTCAGAGCTTTGTCTTATAGGGAAATCCGACTATAAAGACATTAAGGCATTATGCCTTAAATGTTTTCTCGTAATAATACACGGTGTTAAGAACACATAAAATATTGTCATTACTTTATGCAACCTCAAAGTTTAAGACATATTTAACTTACGCAGGTCTCCATATCTTTAAGCGCGCATTGCATTCTGGGGTGATGACGTAGAATGGTTGATGTCACGCTGAGCCGTTGTAGCTGGTTCTTGTTTTCGTAGCATTGGTTTGAAAAAATCGATATAGTGCCACATTGTGCTGCTTTTGGATGTACTTTCCAGTTGAAGGGAAACACGGGAAGCGATGTGAGTCTTCACAGCTTTCTCAGATAAGAAGAGGAGAAAGGGTGGGAAGACGCCTGTGGACGTACACAACTTCCACAGGACCGCGTCTGTGTTCGCGTCACTTCTCTCCTGATGCATTTGAAGCATTTAGTGGACCAAATCTGCTGAAAGAGCTCACGGGTCATGGTGGTTATAAACGAAGGCTAAATGAGATGCTGTGCAAACAATTTTTTCACACAAGGAGACGAAACAGCACCGAGAAGCGAGACAACCGCTGTATGAAACGACAAAGGTGGGAGATGCTGGACGCTCTCCTGCTAGAATCTGAACCAGCTCACAGATGCAGAGAGTCTGATAGCGGACCATCGGTCACGACCATGAACATGGAGGATATCATACAACGAAGGTATGATCTATGTGCTTACCTTGAACAGCTCTTTACAACAATCACGCTCGTTCATGGTTGCCATAGCAACACAATCCCCACACAGACGCCAGCAATTGGGTCCCACTGTCTCTTCATCATGTCTCTCATCATCTTCTTGTGTTTGCTCAGTTTGAGTAAAGCTTCCTAAGTTGTACTTGTTTATGTCGCACTTTCAAATAGAAAAGGCTGGTCAGATGACATTTTTAACTGTCGGGGGGCATGCATCCACCTCCATCCATTCGTCCTTGTCCATCTGTCTGTCCATCTGTATGTCTGTCTGTCGGCCTAATTAACAAGACCCTTAAAAGTATGCCAAGGAAGTCCTTCGACAAATATGGAAGAGACGTTCTTCAGTCTTCTGCTGGTTTTTCACCTTTTGACTTATATTCTGACAAGCCCAGGGATCTACTAGAAGCAGCCAAGCAGACTTGGAAAGAAGAACCCTGTCCCCATCGTACCATGATGGAAGATTAGGGGGTAATGTGCGACAGAATGGCAGCGGTGATTCCAATCGTGAAAGAGAAGATGCGGAGAGAACAGAGGAGCCCAACCCAGAGAATTCATGCCGGGACATACGTCACCCGTGAGTTAAGAAAAGTGTCAAACAACAACAAATGAAACTCAGTAATGGCCTGAAAGGACATTGGTACAAACTTTTATCCACTATTAGAAAATCCTGTTATCCATTTTATGTGGATTCTGTTTGCCACAGCAACTGAGTCTCCTTCTGTAGTCTGTGATGAGGTCTGAGAACACATGGACAGGATCTGAGACCATTCCTCCATACAGAACCTTTCCAGCTCCTTCAGGTTCTGAGGTCCAGGATGGTGGACTCTCCTCTGCAGCACATCCCACAGATTTTCTGTGGGGTTTGAGTCAGGTGGCAGACCCTTTATTCTGTGACTTCTGAACCATTCTTGGGTTGATGTTGAGTTGAATTTCAGATCATTGTCCTGCTGGAAGGTCCGACCACGTCCCGCTTTAAGGTTCCTGACTGGGCTTATTTGGAGCGATAGCTTGAATGTGGATGACAGCAGGTGCGTTTTTCTTGCTACCCTCCCAAATATAACTCGTGTTGGTGGAGTTTCAGTCTGACGGTTAGGGAGACCTTGGTACACATGTTTATTATGAAATGGTTCCACTTTAATGCATCATTATGACATCAACACTGGTTTAACATGACATCAAAAGCCTTTGATGTCTAGAATATCTGTAAATGGGACAATTGGCCGGGTGTGAGGGCCCAATTAACGGTGCTTTGTTTCTACTATTACTTGATTCATAAAAACAACAAAAACACTTTTTGCCAATTGAAGAAGTCGGCTACATCACCTGACCTAAACGATGCGTCACGGTTTCACTTTCTTCAACAGGTCTTCAGCAGCCATTCAGACACCGGTTTACTGGGAGCTCAACAAGTCCTTTCAATGAAGTGGACTCAACGCAGTGAGTAAATGCAATAAGACGCCGCATTTAATAAGTGCCAACTGAGTTCTTTCTAGTAGTAGGTGAAAAGACAAGAAGGGAACTTTTTAGCTTTACTGAAACGTTAACGGATGTTAATGGATGTTCGAAGATATCTACAAGGATATCTACATTACAGATATCTTTGTAGATATTGACAATCCCGGATCAGACAAATATTTAGAAAAAATGTCCGGGGCTCGATCTCATCAAGGAATACCATATTTGGGTTTGGAGCGGTAGGGGCGGGATCATGCACACTTATATAAATTAAATGTATTATCATTATTATTATTATTTGTACAGTAATGTAATGCTGTGTTGGTCAGCCATAGGGCGACAATGTTCCGTTTTCTGTCTAACAGGATCAAATATTAGATATAATTACACGTCAGCAGGATAAAGTGTGCAGCCTGCAGCTAAATTTTAGAACGCTAACATAAATTAGGAAGTAGGTGACTCCATAAAAGTTTTCTGTGACCAGATCTTGAACTCAGTGCAGGAGTGGTCCTAGGATGTTTTTTTTTTTAATGGGGTGGCCATGGCCCAGGGGCTGGGGCAAAGCTGTAAGAAGTGGTGACCATAAAACACCGTCAATATTTGTCTACAGCCTGCACAATTTGTAATATTTAGTAAGTATTAGTAATTAATTAAAACCGAGTAATAAGTTACATTACATATGAATGAATGATAATGAGAGAACGCTGGGGTCGTGTGTCCGCCGCGTCTCCATCCAAACTATACTCTGTAAAGCGTCTATGGGTATCTTGTAAAGCGCTTTATAAGTGTAAAGTATTATTATTATTATTATTATTATTATAATGGCTGGTCTTTTTATTTTTTCAGAACCAAAATATGCTAATATTAACAATTTAAAGAAATGGACTCCGTATCTGAGCACATTTTTAAGTTAAAGCTATTACATAGTTAGAACTGTTTGCAAACCACTAAACACAAGTAAATAAATATGTTTTAATGTATTGTATTAAACAAACCCTGGTTTTTATCGTCCTATAAATTAAGTCCTTATGATTCATCTTGTTACGTAGCATATCACATATTGTAGCATGCTAAAGACACTTAAATTCAAGCACTGGGCCAAAATATAATAAATAATTATATGATCTGAAACTATGCTAGTGCTTGTTTTTGTAGTAATGGATTGATAAAAAACCACTCTTAGATCTTATAAGGCAATCAAACCAAAAGGTTTTAAGCTTTTACGGGGGGATGAGGGAGTGGGGGCCATTGAAAGGGAGGTTCGCCCAGGGCGCCACACAAGCTAGAAGCACCCCTGCTCATGACAATATAGAATAATAAACACTAGAGTTGTTGGTGCATGAGTCAGTCAGTCCCTAGCACACTTTTATACAGCCCGTCAAAAGAGACTGAACAACACCGGTTCGCTCAACTTCCGCTGTAACCTTCAAAGTAAGAGCATTTCCAATACACAGGAAAAAGAAGAATATGAACACAGGGTTTCACTAATCCGTTAATTTTCACAAGGTCGAGTTACTCAGAAAATACGTTAATAAACAACGTGAATACAACAAATGAAACTTTTAATGTACACGAAGCTGCGGTAAACACGTTGTGTTGTATTTGCTGAAGAAAAGTTCAACCATCGGAAAGTAGCGCACACTGACTTCCGGTGTCTCCATAGCAACGTGTACACACCGGTGGTCAGAATCTCAGTGACAGGAGCCGGTTCTGCCGGTGTTGACGCTTGATTCAACCGGTGCGTTGATCAATAACGGAAACTTGGGTATGAGACTTGTGATTTTTAAAGAACATTAAGAAAATAATAACCAGAAAATAGTCGCCGGTGTCACCCGTGACAGTAAGATAAATAACTCGTTATCTTGAGAAAACGGCCATAAATTAAAAACAAAGACCCTCTCTGCTTCTACAGTTTATTGGTACCACAAGTAAAATAATATTTTGCCTATTTATTTGCTTAAAAACGAATGACATTTATTTAGAAAACGGCAGAGAGTGAGATCCAGATCTCTTGAATATGTTCCGGTTAGTCCGTTTCAGTTGACCACCACCGCATTTCCGTTATGCATTGTGTAGACGACTGACCGGAGAGAGAGACGCTCGTCTGACGGTGAAAGTTAAAAACCGTCAGAGGCACGAGCACTTCCAGTCAGCAGAGAGGAAGAGGAGAAAGTTTTCAGTCAGCCGAAGAAAACCCTGCTCCTTACTGTAAGTGTAATAAAAACTCTATTTACTTCATCAAAACTCGTGTTCTTTAAAAACATAATAAACCCACACATATCACACATAGCATATCAATATGACCATCGACACTAGTCTCTAGCCGATCGTGACGTCACCTGTCAGTCAGGAGGCGGGAGGTTGTTGGGCAGAAAGTTATTCTGTCCTGAAGGTGATGTACAGAAAACAGAAAAATCAGGAGAAAAACAAAGACAGTGAACCAGAGACAGGGTCCCGGGGTCCCAAAGTTCATTGATGTCTGTGGAAAATATTATAACTCCTGTTCTCCCTTTTTTTATATTTTGAGATTTCAAATATAAAAGAACAGAACATATATTCACAAAACAACAACAACCTCACAAAAAATAAAACAAATGAAAATGTAAAATAAAACAAAACAAAAAATTATTATTATATTTAATTACTATAGAGAAATGGTGCATCAATTATGGTTTGGATACCAGATCTAATAAAATAAACTATCAGTGTAGGTCAGGTATGGTTGCCAAATTTCAAGAAAGGTGTTTTATTCATTTTTCCCGTGAAGGCGGCTCTTCATTTCTATAATCCATTTAATTAGCAAAGTTGAGCTGGGAGTCCGACTTCTATGACTTTGTAACACATTTTCTAGCAACGCACAGTAGTTCTAAAAACCTCCTTTGAAGTGTGTTTGAATCTGAACCAACGGTTTTAACATTCACTATTAATAGTAATAAAACTGGTGTTTTCTGATCTCACAGAAGAACCTCTGTAGCACAAACTGCTGAAAAGAGTCATGCTGGCTCTGATAGAAAGGTGTCAGAACACAGTGACATCACGATGATGTCACAAAGGAAAAGAGTCTCACAATATTAAACAGGTGGTATTAATCTTACCATAATAATATAGTAATACATTTCATTTATAACGCACTTTACATTTGGATCAAATCTCAAAGTGCTACAAGGTAAAAGCAGATAAAAGCATCAATAAAAATATAATAATAATTATATAAAAATATGACCAAAAAGCAGCAATGTTAATTAAAAGTTATAGGTTCTGCTAAAAAGGAAAGTTTTAAGTCCTTTTTAAAAGTCTCAGTCGTCTGTGGAGCCCTCAGATGGTCAGGGAGGGGATTCCATAGATGTGGGACAGCAGAACACCAGCTTTACGCCGGCTGGTACGCCGCACCAGCTGTACGCCAGTGACAAAAAGTTCATTCGAGAAAGCCTTTCCTTACCAGCAACCATGTCTCATCATGTCCTTTTTTCTTTCTCTCTTTTTACAGGTTTGTGCTTGAACATTATCAGTAACAGCAGCGAAGATGTTGAAGTACAAGCTTGTCCCAAGAGAGGCCAAGACCCGAAGGGTGAGGACATCATCGCGTCAGGACATCTAATAGTTTCACACAGAAACACGGTTTTGAATTAATTAAAAGTGACCCAGGTCCCTGTGACTCACACTTTTGTAATCTTCTTGTTCCTTAATGAAAACATAATGACAAATCGTCCTATTTATTATTTTGGCTTCTTAAGTGGAGCAACAATAATTTTTCCGTTGAACTCAGCCAGCTAGACATGAAGTATTGGGATCCTTTATTTCAGTAAAAGTACTATTACATGTCTAAATCAACATTATATATATATATATCTTTTCTGCTTTATGTTTTCAGATGACTCCATCAGTCTACAAGCAGGAGATGTTACAGACTACCAAGGAGCGCCAGGCTAACACCAACCAGGTGCACCTCCCCATCATCCTGGAACTCCTTGAAGACAGCAAGACTACAAGTCAAAAAGTAAATGATAAATGATACTAATACTGGGAAATCTCAGAGTAACTTTAAATATCCACTAAATAATTATTTCCCCCCCCCCCCCCCTGAGACAAACTGGGTTGTGCTGTGATCATTTAAAGGTTACACTGAAAGCTAGGACACGCCCCCCCATGTGGTGCTTTTGTAGTGTGCACAAACACTCCAGTCACCGGGTTGAACAGTCGGTCCGAAGTGAGTTCTTGTGGGCTGAATAATAATAATAATAATGAATAACTCCTCGACGAACACTCTGACCAATGACAGCTGCCTAACATCGATTATCTCCTTATCTCCTTTCCATTATCTCCTTCGGCACCTGTCAGTGGGATGTATGAGGCTGCAGCTCAACATTTCCTTGTGCTGGAAGCAGGAACTTGGGCCTGCATGATGATCTGAAGGATGAAACCGTTACGGCTGGACACATTTTAACCGGTGCTGTTTAGGATATATGCAGTTCTGTTGGGTGTTTCTTGTCTGCAGTGGCTGGTGCTGACCAACTGAGGACGGACTAACGGGGAACTGGTGCCGGGCTCATTGATTGTTCCACAGAAGAACTTTTATAATGTTAATGCTGGTTATTATGGACAGATTTGAGGACAGCTGTGAGGACAGATGGGAGGACAGATTTGACGACAGATGGGAGGACAGATTTGAGGACAGCTGTGAGGACAGATGTGAGGACAGCTGTGAGGACAGATGTGAGGACAGATTTGAGGACAGCTGTGAGGACAGATGTGAGAACAGATGGGAGGACAGATGTGAGAACAGATGTGAGAACAGATGTGAGGACAGCTGTGAGGACAGATGTGAGAACAGATGGGAGGACAGATGTGAGAACAGATGGGAGGACAGATGTGAGAACAGATGTGAGAACAGATGTGAGAACAGATGGGAAGACAGCTGTGAGGACATCTGTGAGGACATCTGTGAGGACAGCTGGGCATCACGGCCGGATGGGTCCAATGGATCCCATGGAGCAGCAGTGGGATGTAAGGGACAAACAAGTCCGATACGTGGAGCCTTAATGGTTCTACACCCTGGTACCAGATGCCACCGGACACCCTCAGATGTCCGCTGGAACACTTTTGGCAAAGAATGTGGGGCCTGAGCAAAATGAAGCTGGTGGTTATAATGTTGTGGATGATTAGTGTGTATGTGATTCACAATCTTAATGGTGGCTTAAAGTGAAAATGCCATCAAGAGTATCCAACATGCCTCATAATTAGGACGAACGATTATTGTTTCCCACCCGTTGTCAAAAACGTAAAGGTTAATGTGAGTCGGAGTAACGATCGGCGCCGTCATCCTGCACGCCGCGGGGATATCGACATTCTGACTGTAATGATGCGACGACAAACTAAAGCTACAGTATGAGTGTGTTTAGTTTCATGGTGTAAGTCTAAACAACCGTTCCAAAAACTTGACAACATGCTTGTGTTTTTCTTCATTCTTACATTTCTGTCAATCCATGATGAAGTCTTATAATAATCCAGTCTTTATGTTATGGTTATCTTAAAGACAGGAAACACAAGTGTGTGGGAAAAAACCTGAAACTGATCCCAGCCGGGAGTTCTCCTCCTCGAGAACGCTGCAGAATGATCTCAGAGCTTCTGACGTGTTTGTGTGACGTCAACATTTATCTCTCCTGGATTAATGCTGTAGACGGTTTTGAGTCTGTGTGTTTGTTTTTTCAAACATGTTAATCCTGCTGTCTGTTGTTTTTGTCAGTTTGTTTTGATGGACAAGGACCAGACACTCTTCCAACCCTACCCATCTGAGCTGGTCTTCCAGAACTACACTACTGCACAAACCTACAAGCTGCAGCTGCACCTCCTCAACAATGACAAGGTTTGTGAGTCAACCAGCGTCAGTGTCAAAGTCAGGAGACGCTGCAAAGTCTAATCACAGAAACTATATCAGGTGTGTGTGTGTGTGTGTGTGTGTGTGTGTGTGTGTGTGTGTGTGTGTGTGTGTGTGTGTGTGTGTGTGTGTGTGCAGAAGGGCCTCGACCCAAACTGGTGTCTTCTGTCTGTCTCTGTCTGTCTGTCTCTGTCTCTGTCTGTCTGTGTCTGTCTGTCTCTGTCTCTGTCTGTCTCTGTCTGTCTGTCTCTGTCTGTCTGTCTCTGTCTCTGTCTCTGTCTGTCTCTGTCTGTCTCTGTCTCTGTCTGTCTCTGTCTGTCTGTCTCTGTCTCTGTCTGTCTGTGTCTGTCTGTCTCTTTCTAACTCGGGGCAGACGGGTGGAGTGTGTCTGTGGTATCGTTTCATTCCATCCAGTCAGGAATTGTCGGCGGTTGTGATTCAGTTTCAGCTGCTGGACCGGACATCTTACACCATAAAGTATTCGGTCCAGACCTGCTCTTTCTGGAAAACACCTTGAGACAACAGTTGTTCTGAACTGGCGCTGTATAAATAAAGATGGATTGATTCAGATTGACCTGAGCTCACAGTCCAGAACCGTGCAGCTGGACTGATGTTTACACCAGGATGGACAGGTTCTCCACTGGTGCCTCGTTCTCCTCATAGATGAGAGCAGGTTCTCATCTACCCACTGGTGGTGGGTCAGTGATGGTCTCGGGAGGAAAATCCTTGGAGGTTCTCACAGACCTCCAGCAGTTAGCCAACGATACTCTGACTGCTGTTAGGTACCAGGATGAAACCCTCAGACCCACTGTCAGACCTCACACTGGTTCAGTGGACCCCGGGTTCCTCCTGATCCAGGACAAAGCTCGGCCTCATGTAGTCAGAGTGTGTAGGAAGTTCCTGGATGATGAAAGTGTTGATACCATTTACTGGACTTCACATTCTCCAGAACTGAATCCGCCTGAGATACATAATGCCTGAGACATTATGTATCGGTGAGTCAGACGCCACCAAGTAGAACCACAGACGGTCCAGAAGCTCACTGATGCCCCTGATCCAGTTCTGTGAGAAGATCCTCCAGGACACCATCCTCCATCTCATAAGGAGCAGGTCCAGATGTTGTCAGGAGTGCCTTCAGGGACTTGAATGTCAAACCCACTACTGAGACACATTGTGAGTTGTTGTGATGAAATCCAAATCAGTTGGATCAGAACCTGTGATTTAGAATCCAGTCATCACAGCGTATATGAACGCATATTTAATTCATTAGGATCCGATCTGTGTTTTAAGCGTCCCCTTCATTTATGACGTCGCATTACCGGGCAACGACCCCCAGCTGACTTGGTGCCCCTCACTGTAACAGGGTACCAACAGAATTATGTCAGAACTACTTAGAAATCTTCATGTAAAATAATTGAAAAACCTGAACAAACACAGAATTCTCAGAACTGGGTCCAGTATCGGTATCTGTTCGAAAGTGAAAACTACCCCACCGTAGTTTTGGGTTATTGGACGCTGGGAGTTATAACTTATTATTTGTGTATCCACCAGAATCGTGTTTGATGTTCTTTGTTAAAGGTTTCCCGATACTTGAAACTGGAGCATCAGGACTCACCGAATTTCCAGGTGGTCAGTCCAAAAGATATGGGCAGCAAGGTCGCATCAGGTCTCTTCGCCATTTTCACCGTCTGCTTCACGCCGCTGGAGAACAAGGTAGCGGTCATGCTGTAGATATCTGTTGATCTGATAAGTGTGAGTGTGTAAATGTAAGGAGGACTCACCACATACTCATAGCTTCATTGTATCTCACTACACCTCTGCTGTCATCCCCGACAGCAAGAGTCTTCTTCTTCTTCTTCTTCATCTTCATCTTCTTCTTCTTCTTCTTCTTTCGGCTGTTCCCGAAAGAAGAAGAAGAAAAAAATTATTTTTTGGCAAAAAGCTTCCCCTGGTGAGTAAAATATGATCTATTCAATTAAAACATGATGTAACTCAAGATAGATCTCCCCTGGACGATTCATGTCCACCCATTTTGGACTATATTGGACCATTTGTCACAAAGTTATGGTCGGAAATTTTTTGGAGATATATAACCGACTTTTCCCAAATACGCTCCAGTTCTTCCTCGCACTGAGGTCTCTGTGGATATAAAGTTTAAAAAGCCAAGCCACCAGATGTTTGAGCCATTGTGTTTTGTTTTGTCTTCCCAGGATTACTGCCACAAACTCATTTTTGCCACAGAGAGGGAGCGCTTTGAGGTCCCAATCCGTGCCATTGGGCCACGAGGAATTCTTGACATCTACGATGAGTTCCATTTACCTGTGTGTCCCGTGAAAGCTTCCACAGAAAAGACTCAGTTTGTCCGCAACATCGGAAAGAGGAGGGCAAAGTTCAGTCTACGAACACAGAGGTGAGAGTCAGTATGAGGTGTGTTACAGTGATTTAACTTTTATATTTGACTGTATGTTCCAGGCCAGGGGGGTCAAACTCAATCCAGGTCCACATCGAGCTCCGAACAGCACCAAGCTTGGCCATGTTTAATCTGAGGCATTATGACCATTTAGTCTTATTTTATTTCCTCATTTGATAAAATCAAATTACAGATAAAATTCAAAATCGATCAGTATAATTAATTTTCATGTCCCCCTCTCCATCAGCCGAGTTCCACAGAACGAAAAGTTCTTCAGTAAGTTTTTTTAAATGAGCCTTGGTAAATGGCTGGGCGGACTTAACTGGTTAATAAAACAGTGAATGTAAACTGTAACTGCTCTTGTATCTGTTCCTACAGCCAGGAGCATCTTTATCATCTATCAGGATTATGTTTGTTTGTATTTTTAACCTAACAGCACTGACACCTGAACGGCTGGAGGACGTGAACGCACCTCGCCAGTTCATGGAAACATGCCTTCTCATTACTAATACAAGCATGCAACATACTAAAATGTTAATTAAATAACATTTTAATTTTTCTTCTCGTCTATGTCTCCTCCGTTGCATCTCTTCCAAGGATTAGCCTAAAGTTTATTCGAGTGACTGGATAAACGCTGATATCTGACAACGGAGGCGCGGGGAGGAGAGCTGGCGCTCTTGATGGACGCGCCGGCTATCGCTGTGCATTCTGTTCTATACCAGCGGGTTATCTAATAAGAAATTAGATATTGTCTGGCGGGCCTAGGCACTTCTAACCCAGTAGATGTACGGCACTGGCAGCGTTAGGGTTCAGGTTGAAAGCAGCAAAAAGACATGTCTGAAATGGGAAAGAGCAGGTGCAACAACTGATGTCAGTATGAGCGATGGTTTCTAAGAGGGTTTTTTCTACTTGGTTGAACATCAGTTTTCATCTCGCTGTTTGAAACTCTACCGTTTCATTCCAGACCTTTCTCAGTGACGCCCTCTGGTGGCGACCTTGATGTAGGTGAGAGCATGCAGATTACTGTGGAATTCAACCCCATGACCGCTGGAGACCACAACCAGGACCTGATTCTACACTATGACACTGGTGAGAGAAATGTTTCCCTTTCCAGTGTAAGGTCAGCGAGGCTGGAGCCGCGTCCGGAAAACCGTTGTGTGATTGACTGAAGAAGTTACTGGTTTTAGTGTTTTGGCTATTATAATCCAGAATACATGATTTCAGAGATGCTTCATGAAGTTCATATCTAGAAAGTAAAGCAGATAAGACCATTTGTTAGAGTCTCTTTGAACTCTAAGGAGGAATAAAGTGATGATGGACAGAACGCTCTCTCTCTCTCATGAGCACCGCCCTCTTTCATGCACAAACAAAAAAACACAGAGCCTGTGTTTGTTTCTGTTTTTTGTCATAATCAGGTATTTTTTTTTTAAAATTCTCTTATTATCATGAAAAGGAAAAATGCCTCGTTTTTCAATTTTGACTCGTTTTTAAATACTGGTGGCGGTGCATCAGGCTGTGGAGGAAAATGGAAGCAGTGATCGGACAGAAAGGGATGTTTTTTGAAACTCAAACGCCTGAGGCTGAATACCAGAGGGTAAAGTCGGGTTGATTTGAGCACGATGGACGGTGAGAGAGAGGATGAAGAAATGATTGAAAACGACTCTCTGTCATAATTCTCAGATGGCATCAGAGGATGAACAACAGGAACAACTGTACTCACCGCAGGAGGTCAATCGTTTCCTGGATCAAACGTATGGCAGACAGTGTGTAGAGATAACAGATTTCTTCTCAAACGTAGACCGGTTCATTGATTTGGTCCTAAAAAGAAGAAAAATGGCAGATTACCAATAGCTGAGCAAACATAAAAAGTTTTGACTTAAAAAAAGGTAGAGAATGACGTCTGAACAGTGGTTGAACTTTTTGGTTAACTCCTGAAAAGGGAATGAGGTGAAAGAAGTTGCTTAGCTGTGCTTTGAGAGCAGGCATTACTTTCTCCCTGTGAGCGCTACCTTAACGGAGAACCGTTTCTCTGAGGCTACATTAAAAGACAGTTCACCTCACGCAGTAGCGTAAGCATTAAGCTTTAATACGGGGCGGGCCGGGCCGGGTCCAGAACACCACTCTACCGACCATCAGAAGACTATAATTGCTAATTTAGCATAGGCTCATGTATGTTTCAGGTCCGCATCCCGCAGGAGTTCTGGCTCTGAGCTTCTCTGGAGACGACAGCTTGAACCCGTGTGTGTCGTTTGTATGTATTTAACACAGGTACACACTTCATCCGGATGACGTCTCTAGAAGCTCCTCTGTTTTCCATCGGGCTGTTTTAGATGGGTCAGGAGGTAGGCAGGGAGGGACGGACTCTTTAAGCCCCTCCAGGGAAATGTAGGCGTTACAGCAGCTCCAAAAAATACTGTCCTTAAAAGTGACTAGAATTCTGTGCTGCTCCAGTAACCATCCATCTCACACACGTGAAAACAACAACAACAACGACCCCCTCTCCTCCGTAAATGAAACGACAGACAGCTCTGGGACCACAGAGGCATCTGCTTTCAAGGGGTTACAGCAAAAACCTTCTGCGCCGTCGCCACAATCAAAGCGAGCTCAGGACACGCCGAGTCCCCTGTCTGTGCACATGGAGGAATTATGGGAAATGAAAACATGTCGTGTGTGCGCGTGTTAGTGTATGTGATTGTGTTTGTGTGTGTGTGAGTATATGAATGAGTGTGTGTGTATGTGCATGTGTGTATGTGTGTGAGTACATATTTTTGGTAGTGTGTACGTGCGTGTGTATGTGTGTATTTTTGTACATTTGTGTGTGTGTGTATTTGTGTGTGTATGTTTGTGTGTTTGTACGTGCGTGTGTACGTGTGTATGTGAGTGTGTACGTGTGTATGTTTGTGTGTTTGTACGTGCGTGTGTACGTGGGTATGTGAAGAAGAAAGAAGAAAGAATCCTTTATTAGTCACATAGTCAGTACAACATAGTGAAATTACTTCTCTGCATTTGACCCATCCCTGAGGGAGCAGTGGGCAGCCCCTCGTGGAGCGCCCGGGGAGCTAAGGATTCAGGGTCTTGCTCAAGGACCCTACGACAAGTAGACCCTGGTGGGATTCGAACCGGCTACCTTCCGATCTTCTGATTGGGAGACGGCCGCTCTACCCACTGAGCCACAGCCGCCCACATGTGTGTATGTGTGTGTATGTGAGTGTGTATTTGTGTGTACGTGAGTGTGTATGTTTGTGTGTTTGTACGTGCGTGTGTATGTGTGTATGTTTGTGTTTGTGTATATGTGAGTGTGTACGTTTGTGTGTTTGTACGTGCGTGTGTACGTGCGTGTGTATGTTTGTGTGTTTGTACGTGCGTGTGTACGTGTGTATGTGTGTATTTGTGTGTATGTGAGTGTGTATGTTTGTGTGTTTGTACGTGCGTGTGTACGTGTGTACGTGTGTATGTGTGTGTATGTGAGTGTGTTTGTGTATGTGAGTGTGTATGTTTGTGTGTTTGTACGTGCGTGTGTACGTGTGTACGTGTGTATGTGTGTGTATGTGAGTGTGTATGTTTGTGTGTTTGTACGTGCGTGTGTACGTGTGTATGTTTGTGTGTTTGTACGTGCGTGTGTATGTGTGTACGTGTGTATGTGTGTGTATGTGAGTGTGTTTGTGTGATTCAGTGATGAAAGCTCAGTAATATCTCCCTGCTGTCAGCCGCTGTCATCGCATCCCGATGTTAAGTGATAATTGCTTCTCCCCCTTTCTTCCGTCTCTCTCTCTCATTTCCGTCTGTCACTCATCCTCTGTCTAGAACATTTTATTTTCTGTCCTCTGTTCCGTCTGATGGGGCTGGAAAGCAAAGACCTGACTCTGTCACTGTGGAACTGTGCCAGTTCTTTTTTTCTTCTCACGTTATGAAGAGAACTTCTTTGATGTTGGAAGCAGACACATTTCTTGAATTCTACTGTGTTTCTACTGCAGGGTACATTGTTACGGTACAGACTCCAGAAACCTCCGTTCTTAACGATCCGATCCTTGTGAGGTCAATCCGAAGCAGTTGGACTTCTAGACTTGAAGACCTTCCTTCTCTCAGCCTAAGCAGTGCAGCTAATGTTTGAGGTAGACTCTCAGGTATTTTTGGGAGTCCACCTGCTCAGTGTCAGAACCCTGGATGTTCCCCGGGGGGTTCTGTGAGGTCCTCCTGCGGGGGTCCACCACCACCTCCGTTGTTTTACGTTGTTTTGAGTTATGACTAGACTCTCAACTACTATAGAGGATCTGTCTTCCGGGTTCAGAAGTTCCCCTTCTGACACCGGGGAACCGAATCCTGCTCAGCTGCTTCCACATGTCTTCTGTCCAGGTGAGGACGTGAACATCAGTCTGTCTGGGGCCTGTGAGGAAATAAAGATCCTTCTGGAGGCTAAATGTGCCCAACTGAAGACTACCTACATTACCCTGGCCAGCGTACACACCGTGTCCCTGACCAACACAAGTGACGTCCCTCTTCACTATTATTGGACCACGTGGCCCAGTCTGCAGGAGGAGGTGCTGGACTCACGGAGGTGTGTATGTGCACTGCAAAAACAGCCACAACACAGAGACGCCAAATATTCTTAAATCAGAATCAAATTATCCTGAAATCAATCATGAGTAGAGGATCGCTCCACCCGCTGAGCCACATCCACCCACAGCAGTTGAGAGATTCAATCCAGATTGACTTCAAATTAACAGTTTTATTCCTTGATTGAGCCGATTTTAACTACCTAAACCTTCATCCAAAGGTAATAATTAGGGGGGGGAGCTTAAAGAAAGAAATCTTTGGATAGAATTTCCTTATTCTTAAAATATGTTGAAACTTGCAGGAAAAAAATATTTTTCTTTTGAGACAGAAAGTGAGATAAAGTTGTTTTTTTTAACGATCTTGAAATTCTGTTTTTGCAGCATATGCACACAGAAGATTTGATCAGAAAATATAGGAATGTGGTTTTGATCAGATTTTATCACCACTTGAAGATTCACCTTTCCCTGCGTTCATAAAGTGTCCTTCTCTTTCTTTCTATCTGAAACCCTTTTCTCAGATTTCTGACCCGTTTTCTCTCCGACCCCTCTTTTTTTTTTTTGCCTTTAACAACTCCTTCTTCCCGTTTTTCTCCAGGGAAACATCAGAGCTCCAGGACAAAGATGGGAGGGAGAGGGTCCTTCTTCTGTTGAAGTCTGACCCAGCAGCCATCAATAACCTGCCGCAGCTGTCCAGAGTCCTAGAGAGACCCAGACCCAAGTCCATGCGGGAGGACCGCCTGTCTCTCTCCGGCGGCTGCATTATGGTGGAACCAGCGGTAGGTTTACATCCAATCCCCTCATGCCCAGTCTCACGGAGTTATAGGACCACACCCTATCTGTGGTTAGGAAGTGTTAGGAACCGAGTCAGGAGCAGCGTTTAGGACCCACTTGCAGAAACAAAATGGAGGTAGAGGCAGAGCAGTTGCAATTTAAGGATTTGATAAAACACAGAATCCAAAGTCCAGGGTCCAAAACACAGTGTCCTACAACAGGCAGGTGTCAAAACCAGGTGAGCCGTCCGGTAAAGAAAAAATCCAAATTTAAAAAAAAGGCAGAGTCAAAAAAACAATCCAAATGCAGAACCAAGAAGAACCACGAGAAATACACCAGGAAAACTTACACAAGGAAACACAAGGACTGAAGTAAGATAACTGTCTGTCTTCTTGTCTACACATGACCAGGAGGGGGAGGTATGGCCCATGATCACAGTAGACTTCACCATTGTCTTCAAGCCCGAGGAAGCCCGACTGTACCAACACACCATATTCTGTGACATCACAGGTCAGTGCCAGTCTAGAAAAGACAACATTTCTGACATTTCTGACATTTTTGACTCCTTCTACTGGAAGAGTGTAGGGTCGAATCCCTCCTGCATCTACGGGTTAAATAAGAACACACAGAGAGGAGTGGAGATTTGATCCAAATGTAAAGTGCGTTATAAATTAAATGTATTATTATTAATATTAGAAGTATTTAAACATTTTAGGTTTGGACTACCTTAAGATTAAACACATTAAACCAGAAACTTAAATACTAACTGTCTCAGTTCACCTGCATGGAATCAGTGTTGATATGTTCCATTTGGATTCAAGGAAACTTTGAATAGTTACACACTTGTGTTGTTAGAGGCCGATTTCCCTTGTGACCCTGGCAGTCTCTTCATTTCACCTCTTTGCTTCTCTGTCGTTACATTTCTTAAGATCCTCTTGTTTTTTACATCTCTGTCCAAACTCAGGCTCCGAATCTCGGTTGCCTCTCACAATAAAAGGTGAGGGCATCGGACCGAACCTCCAGTTCAGCTACAATCTGATGGACATGAAAGATTTGTTCGTTGGCGACGAATACATTTATGAGGTAAGACACGTTTATGTGTGTGAGTGTGTGTGTCTATATATATATATATATATGTATATATATATATATATATACATATGTATATCTCGAAGATAGAGCCCCTCTAAACAGCCCTTCCGTCTTCTCCGTCCAGGTGCAGCTCTCCAATAAAGGACTGATCGACGCCCCCTTCAGGCCGTCCAGCCCCGACACCACCTTCGGCCGCTGTTTCTCCTTCAGCCCGGAGGATGGTGTCGTTCCCCCGGGGGCCTGCCGGGTTCTAGAGGTCACCTTCAGCAGTCACATCTTAGGGATGTTTTCAGAGGACCTGCTCATATCTGTGACGGGACAGCGGGAGCCGCTTACCTTGACCTTCAGGTGAACTAGCAAGTGTGGGATATAATATATATTGATATATTGGGGACCCCGGAAGAAGTTTACGGTGTATGACGGAGGTCTAGTTTTAGACTGCCTTGTTTTTTTTGAGGTTGCCATTTCCAAAGTTTCTCATGGTTCATGTCTTTTTTTGTTTCAGGGGTTCCGTCATCGGTCCCATATTCCATTTTAGTGTTCCGGAGTTGGATTTTGGAGATGTTGGCTTTGGTAAGTGTTGTTTAAAATGTTCTTATATTTATATTTTTATCAACCCTAGTTCTGAGAAAATCTCAGTGTCAGTAAAAGAGTGCCTTCATCTTCATGCTGGTGCTTCTCCCATAACTATCAACAAACTTTTCCACTTCTTTTACCGTCTCTATCTCCAGGTTTCCCAAAAACGATTCGTTTTTCCCTCTTCAACACCTCCTTTGTGCCCCTGACCTTTAACCTCCGTGTCCTGGATGACGGGGCGGGCTCTCCCAGCTTGGCTTGGCATGAAATGTTGTCTGACAAGATGAGGAACAACGGGAGAGTCGGCGCCGCCGGAGAGCTTCACGCTCGGCCTGTGGAGTTCACCCTTAGCCCTGCAGCAGACTGCGTCCCCGTCCTCTCAGATGTTCCCATTGAGGTACGTTAGATTCGTAAAAGCAAAAAGACAGACCTACGCCGTCTTCCTCGAGAGGAGGGGTATATTCCTCAAAAGTCCCCAATCCCCAGCATTGTATAAGCAGCCCCCCGGAGTGAACTCCTCCAATTAAACATGAACTAACTACCAAGACAGTGTTTTTTGTAAAGAAAGCGCCCCCTAGTGAGTAAAGTATGAACTAGAGTGAACTATGACAACGGTTGAGGAGATTATGGGCCGAAAACGTTGGAAGCTAAAGCTCCCCCCTAGAGTCAGTAATATAAAATTTTACTTTCTCAGAATCATTCCAGTTCTTCCCTGCAATAAGTCTATGTGATTGTCAAATTGGACAATGATCCAGGAGAAAGTTTTGGAGTTATTTCTAGAAGATAGTGTTTTTTGTGAGAAAGCTCCCTCTAGAGAGTAAATAATGGACTACTAGAGTAAAATATGATACTTACAAGATATATTTCCCTTATGCACCAAATTTGAACTAAACTGATCCAAAGGTTTTATTTTATGATGGCAGATGACTTTTGGAGATAAAGCTCCCACTAGTGCTAAAAATATGCAACTGAACTTTCCCCAAATCAATCCAGTTCTTCCTTGCACTAGCGTCCTTGTGAGAGTAAAATTGGACGATGATCCATGACATAGTTTTTGAGTTTTTTACTGGACAAGGGAGAAAGTTTCACTTCACTTCATTCAACGATCCTGGAAGAAGTTTGCAGGTTCTTGTCAAGATGCCAAAACTGCAAAAAGGCATTTTTTTAACCCAAGATGGTAATTGTACCGAAATTGGAAACTCTCTGCCGAGAATTAGTTTTGATGTGAATATATATATTTATACATATATTTTATGGGTTTGAACTGAGAATTTTCAGACAAAATAAATATAACATTCAGAACGTCATTCAACAGTTCTCCTCTCCTCTGCGTGACTGTACTGACTTCAGCTTTAGTGGCAGTGAACATAAGTGTGTGTGTGTGTGTGTGTGTGTGTGTGTGTGTGTCTGTGTGTGTGTCTGTGTGTGTGTGTGTGTGTGTTGAATGTACAGATGACCCTGTGTGCCAACACGGTGAGGACGTACAGACTGAAGTTGGCGGTGGACGTTCAAGGTGTTGGGGAGGAGGTCACGACTCTGCCGGTCAATGCCAGGTCAGACATATCTATATACATTTATACACACATTATATACATACTTGAAAAACAGTATTTAATATGCAAACACATTTATGTGACATTAGTGGGTTACACTGACTCTGGTGCAGGAGACAGGGGTTCGAGTCCCAGTCGATAAAGAGGTTGTGGCAGAAATCCAGTGCGGACCCTTAGGCCAGATCCTTGGTGGTACCACCCTACCTGACCACATCTTGTGCCGGTCACAAGCCCGGATACATGGGAGGGTCGTGTCAGGAAGGGTACTTATGCCTCATCAATAAGCGTAACGAGTCTAGAATACGCTGTCTTCTCTTTTGGGAAGATACTGAGAAGATGTAAAGTTTTTCGTCACAAGACGCCCTTTAAAGGGTTCAGCTTGTTTTTTACAAACTCCCGCCACCATTTCTCTCAAAGTAAGTTTATTTATTCAGACACTAACCTCCGCTGTGCTTCTGACCCAACTCTCATTCTGGAGTCAACAGATGAGTGGAACTCATGTTAAATATTCAGAAGCTACTAGATAAACACATGAGTAGAACATTCAAATGTTACCCGTCACCATCAGATCTGACTCTGTCTGACTCTGGATCACCTCCGTGTAACAGACTATATCGCCGACATTATGCCGTCGATCACCACTGACTCGCGTACGTTCTCTCTCTCTGTCTCTCTCTCTGTCTCTCTCTCTGTCTCTCTCTCTCTCTCTGTCTCTCTCTCGCTCCCTCTCTCTCTCTCAATAGGTGTGTTGTTCCTGACATTGTGGTGGAGACGCCACTGCTGGACTTTAAAAGGTGTTTCCTCAATCACCCCTACGAGCAGACCGTGCGTTTGATCAACACCAGCAGCGACGTGCCGGCCTGCTACAACGTACTCAACCAGGTAGTACACTAGAGAAAATACCTCCTGAGAAATGAGTACAACAATAATGAATACAAGGTGTTTTAGCTTAAAATTAGTAAAAAAAAAAATCTGCCAATAGAACAAGGAAGAACCTGCTTACTAAGATTTCTGGAAATTAGACGTAGGATTTAGATGATTGACCTGGTGAAACAAATTAATATAAATACTATATTTTACTCATATTAGGAAGTTTTTTGTCTTAGAATCAGCCAGTAATACTTCTAGTGTCAGCTTTTTTAGATGACACTAAAAACGCAGATTTTAGTGTCAGCTAATAGTAAAACCAAAAAAAATGAAAAAAAGATATCAAAGAGATATCTTTCAGACTGTACCTTTAAGCCTTTGAGACTCTTGAATGTATGTGGTTTGAAGAGGAGGAAGAAAAATCATATTGACAATGTAGAATAAACATATTTACAGTCACAACAATCACTTCCTGGTCTTCATGATACTGGAACAAATGACCAACCCTGGATTACTGTTAGCCTCGAGTCCGACTGGATCGGGGATAAAGTGGAGGGAAAACACAAGAATTCTACCTTCTAGCTGTGAATCAGATGCTGGGTCTGTGTGTCTGCTGTGAACATCTGATTCTGTCCTGTCATCTTCCTCAGGAGTGTGAAGAGAGTCTGTCAGTAGTTTGTGGCAGCTCAAAACCCAGAGGAGTGATTTTTCCTCAAAGTTCTGAGGAGATTCCCGTCTTTCTGCTGCTGAAGGACACTGGAAAGCTGCATCACACCCTACGTATCGCCGTGTTCGGCAGCCTCCAGCCGCCCCTGGTCAGTGGACGCCCGTGTGTTCTGTCTGAGAGAAACTTTTATTCTTATTCTTATTCTCATTCTCATTCTTATTCTTATTCTTATTCTTATTCTTCTTCTTATTATTATTATTATTATAGGCTCAGTGTTTTTTCGTCAATCTCTCAGTAAATGTGTATTTCATTTCATTTCTCTGTTTTGTTCTCTTTTAGGGGGTGGTCTTGTTGTGTATCGGACAGGGACCGATAGTCCATGTTCAAAGCCCAAACCTAGAATTCGGTAGAATCCGGGTTCTGACAGACAACACTCAAGCCCTGCAGCTTTCAAACCAGTCGCCCATTCCTGCCCAGTTTACTGCTCGCATGGTAAAAACGTACACCCAGCACACGGGCGTGTCCTAGAAATAAAGTAAAACACCAAAACACACGACCACAGAGTCAGTGGGTGGGTTTACATGGACCGCCTGATTCGGAATAGATTCAGTAAAGACGCCTAATCTGAAATAAAATGCTGCCTGTTAAAACTCCTTTCAGAAAGAAAGGTCCCTTTCGGAATGAGATGTCATTCCTCTGGCAGGAGGTTGTCTAAGTCCTTTCATGAAAGTCTTTCCACTGTTACATGTAAAAAGTCTTTCTGAATGTTTCTGTTTGAGTTGTTTCTGTTCGTGCCCAGCGTTGTGACGTGATGCTCCGGCTGATATTTTTCAACGTCACTACACATTTTAAATATGGTGACTTCAAAACAGAGTCATTTACTCCTCACTCATCATCATCAACTTTGAAAGAGTTTAACATAGTATGACAGTTAGATGGACATAAAGTCACTTCCTGCCCATGCCCTGTTTGTCGTATTGTTCTTCTGCTCAGAAGGAGAAATATTAAATTCAGGTGTCTCGTCGAGTGATGGCGTTCAGAAGCTGAAGGAATGCTGATGTGGTTTTGTTTCCTCAGAGCTCCAGAAAGTCCTTTTGGCGCGTTGAGCCCAGTGAGGGGGAAGTTCCACCAGAGACTCAGTTTGAGCTCAGGGTAGTGGCTCACCTGATGGACCCGCTTCACTTCGAGGACAAGCTGGAAGTGTCCATCCAGTACAGTTCAACACACACTGTCCCTCTGTCTGCCACTGGTACTGGAACCTCAATAGTCAGTGACCGGCCATTGACCCCCAAACTGGATCTGGGCACACACTTCAGGTAGAATGGAAGAGGTCCCACTATTGATAATACGGATATAGAGCTAAGAATGGTGTACTGACCTAACGCCAAACCTCCTTGTCCTCTAACCCTAACTCTATGTCCGACCAGCCCTGGGTCCTGCCAGTACCACTTCAAGCTGACCAACCGGGGCCAACGTACACACCGGTTGTACTGGCGGAATGAAGGTGTCCCCTCCTCCTCAAAAACCCACAAAGGAGGAAATTTATCTGGTCGCAACATCCTGCCGCCAGTCTCCGCTCCCAGGAAGGACATACTGGACCCTGGACCTGTGTCCTGCTCCAGCAGAGAGAAAGGAGTGTTCAGCCTCAGTCCATCACGTGTGGAGCTTTTCCCGGGCTGCTCCGTGGACATGGTGCTGACAGGATTCTCAGACTCCTCCAAGGTGACAAGTCTGCCTGAGCCCTCAGAAAGGCATTTGCATTCGTGAAGTTCATACGTTCTTGTCTTCTCAGGCGGTGCGAGAGCGACTGACATGCCGGGCCATTGTGGATTCCCAGAGCACCACTGAGCTGATTATGTCCTCAGACGTCACCTGCCGCTTTGCATCCACAATGCTCAGCATCAGCCCCGAGCAGCTGAGCTTCTACTTTGAGAGGGTTAGTCAAAGCGTCATGAGCGTTACGCTTCCTTCATATGTCAATCAAAGCGTGGGTTGGCCTGGAACTGTGGTGTAGTTTACAGAAACCTTTCCATACGCTGCTATTTGTTACTCAGGTATATTATCCGGGTCCCGGCCCCAGTGTTGTGATTGACAGATGTATTGTAGCGTTGTGCTGTCGTTCATGAATAAGATTCTACGAGACTTAAAGTCCTTCACTGCAGGAAATCACCCGCTGGAGTGAAGAGTCAAGGGTTTGAGGAGAGAATCCTGGCCTTAGTTCTGTGGGCGAAGACTTTCATTACCCATGATGCTCATAAAGAGCCTTTTCAAGTTCACAGAACAAGCGTTCACTGAATGAGTTTGACCTTTTGTACCTCAGGGTACAAAGGTGGTCCACTATTCCACCGCAAGGATGGAGTCAGACATGTCTTCATTGTTGGATTATTATTGTCTGTATGTTCTACAGGTCCCAGGAAAAACTTTACAAACCAAGTATGAGAAGCTGATGCTGACCAATGTGTCCACACTTTGTTTGTCCATGGAGCTCTCTGTCCCAGAGCCCTTCTCTCTCTGTGAGACCCCCGCAGGCCAGACCTCTGCCACCACTAAGGTAGTACACTTTTGTAGAGGTATCTCTGTGAGTAGATGGATTCTGAACTACGTTTTTGGTGAAGCTGACAATCAAAATCTTTTTTTTAATGCTACTTTGGAAAAAGCCCCTTTTATCTCCAGGACCTCACTTTCATACGAAAGCCGCCATGTTTGTAAAGTTGTATTGATCAGTTAGGCCTCTAAGTATTCATGGTCTTCAATGCCACCCGCTTTAACCGCTCTATGTCTTTTTCAGTCTGTGGTTTTAGGTGAGCGAGGGCAGGCGGAGCTGTGGGTCTCTTTTAATCCAACTTACTGTCAGGATTTGGTGTCACAAGTGGTGGACGAGGTAAACATGATGCTTTTTCCTTTTTCCTTTTTACATGAGGCATTATTTTTTCATTTTTAACCTGATGCATGTTATATTTCTTAATGCGGTCATAAAGTGTGTTTATGACTCACTGGAGTATTACATATTGGGTTGATTATTAAATATAAATAAGGACATTTGTTACATTTTCCTCCAATTTCATCTTCTAAAATCTGATATTATACTCTGCTGCTCTCTAAAAGTCACACAAATGAGTTTCAAGTGGGGGAAATGAATCCGGAGAAACATTTCTTCATTCAAAGACGTTAAAAGTTTGAAAAGAATTTGAAACCTTTTGCATTAAGTGGAGAAATGTGCTTTCTGAGACAAAACTACTGAAATATCTGCCTATAAAATCAGCTGTTTTTGGTAAATGCATTCCCTCTCTTATCCTTCCTCTCCAGCTGCTTCACCTTCACTACCAGGGACACCAGCAGCAGGAGGAAGTGAGGCTGCATGCAGAGCTTCACGTCCCCAGCCTCTGTTTCTCCACCACCGCGGTGGATTTTGGCTGTGTGCAAAACTACACACAGACTCTTCGACAAATCTGCATTACAAACTGCTCCCCCCTGCTCGTGTCCTACCAGTGGACCCTCCTGGACCACCACAAACACAACGTCAGCAGGTATATATACTTTTAACCTGCCGTATCTAGACACTGATGGATATGAAGGGGTGGCCGTTACATACTCTGCTGAATAATCATATAAAATATTAGTACAATAAAAATATGGTGCAGATCTTCCCGTGTAGGTATGGAGTTCATGGAAAGAGCCCCCTGGTCAGCGGGGGGGGGGGGCGTCATCATCAACATTTATCCAAGAGCTAGAATTCCACATTTTTTCTAAACAGATTCTTTCTAATGTTCCTGTAAAGATCATAATACTCATAAAACGGCCATCAAATATAAATAATCTTTGATCACACAGGAGATCTGTGGCGCTCAACTCTAGAACGTTTCCCTCTGATAGAAACATGTAAAGTCACCAGCAGTCAATACACTGGTTCCTGGACATAAGATAATAATAATACTACTACTACTAATAATAATAATAATAATACTAATAATAATAATACTACTACTAATAATAATAATAATAATCACCTGATTGAACAGGAAAATGCTCATTGTGATACTTCTACATTGTGTTTTCCACTATATAATAAGATAATAATAGGATCTGGTGTTTACATGAGCAGTGATCTAATGGATCTAGTGTTTACATGAGCAGTGATCTAATGGATCTGGTGTTTACGTGAGCAGTGATCTAATGGATCGGGTGTTTACGTGAGCAGTGATCTAATGGATCTGGTGTTTACGTGAGCAGTGATCTAATGGATCTGGTGTTTACGTGAGCAGTGATCTAATGGATCTGGTGTTTACATGAGCAGTGATCTAATAGATCTGTTTTTTTAATGAGTAGATCATTGGTTGATGATGGGATCATTTATTATAATCATCATTAATATGCTTTTGCCCTTCATTAGTGTATGTGTGAAAGACCGGCGGATCCTGAACCTCATGCTCGTCGTTACTTTCACTGGATTGATGGAGGGTAGGATTCTCAGGCCCTTCTGTTCTGTGCAGCAGCTGGAACGATTCTTCTTGATTCCTAGTGTCGTACAGCGTTTTGTTACAGAACAAAACTCTTGTGATGTATCTCATCCTTACTAGTGAAGATTCTGGGACCAGAAGGTTATGGATCAGATCCGTATATTAGAACTGTCTGCTGGAGGGAGTTAGGACTGAAGCTCTTCATTAACCCGCTGCACTGACAGCCAAATCAATTTAAATTCTCTGGGGAAGACAGATCTACTCATTGTGCAGCGACGGACTGTAATTTTACATCATCCTTCTCTCGAGCCTAGATGGACTCCTCCGAGTCACTCGGTTCTTTTCCATGTGTGTTTTTCGTCTTTTCCCCTCGTCTTCTTCTACCTGTGCTTTCACCCACTGCCAAATCTGTACTCTTTCCATCGTAGCTGTGCCTTCCCCGAACAATCTGTCTCTAAAGCCTTCCTCCTAATTAAAGGGAGACATCAGCCTCAGAAAAAACTGCACTATCTAACAATTTCCAGCTAATTACATGCCTATCAGTAATTACACCGCAGCCCCGGGAGAGACCAGTTTCCTCAGAGCCGACTCTGTCTGTCCGTCTGTCCGTCCCTCTGATAGAGGAGGCAGACTGTCTGGATTGTCTCTACGTGTGAGGAGCATCACCAGAGACCTCTAGAATGTCTGATCACTCTCACCTTCAGGTGCTCAGAGGACAGAGAATAACGCCTAAACCAGAGACAGATACTTCAGTTACTTTCAAAGGTCGTGCTTCAGTGTTTCAACCTTTTCACTTTCCAACTTCAAGGATGAGAATCGGGGAAGATGAGTTCTTGCAGTGTCTTCATCTTTTGTCTCATCGACTGTTCCTACATTCTCATGATTTGGTCTTCAAACTTTTTCTGGGAGGAAAATGTAATGATTTTGGTTTGTCCATCAAATATAAACATACAGTCGAGTTTTGGTGTCACTCTTCTTCTTCTTTGGACTGTTCCCTTTAGGCGTCGCCCACTGATCATCTGTCTCCATCTCACCCAGTCCAACCAACCAACTTCATGTCCTCTTTCACCACGTCCAGAAACCTTCTCTTTTGTCTTCCTCTTCATCTTCTGCCTGCAGCTCCATCTCCAGCGTCCTTCTACCAGTAGATCCACTATCCCTCCTCTTCACGGGTCAGAACCATCTCAATCTGTCCTCTCTGACTTTGTCTCCAGGATGTCTCACCTGGACTGTCCCTCTGATGTCTCCCTTCTAATCCTGTCCTTCCTCCTCACTCCCAGAGAACATCTGAAGATCTTCAAGTCACAGATAACTCCTGACACTCTTCTCCCCACCCTGCCTACACTCACTTCTCCACCTCTTCACCTTCTCTGAACAATTGAGCCCAAGTCCTAAAACTCCTGCACCATCTCCAACTCTGCTCTTTTATCCTCAACTCCTCCAACCAGCCTCCCTTTCATTCACACAAATGTATTCTTTCTCTCTGCCACGACCCTTCATTCCTCTTCTCTCCAGCACATACCTCCAGCTCTCCACCTCTCTGAAATACCTCCACCCTACTTTTGAGGGCACTGTCACCCTGACACAGTAACAGCCGGATATGCTCAGTTATGATCTTCCCGAGGCCAAGTTTCAAGTCAGAGTGTCTCAAACCACTGTCTGTACGGACTCATCATACAACAGTGCCCCCTGCTGGTGACATCACTACCCTCCACTCCTCAGACGCTGACACGCCAATACTGACACATTCTTAGGAACTCTGACGAATGTGGGCGGTACTGAATACCCCATTACGTGTGTGTACACTGAAGTTAACACACACACACACACACACACACACACACACACACACACACACATACACACAATCATATTCCATTTCAATTACGTTGCCAGTGTTTGGTGATTTATTACAGAAGCGGTCCAGTCCAGCTTTGAGATGGCTTCACTCACTAAATCTCTCTCATTCCCGTCCATGTTTGTTCAGCACTTGACTAAGATCAATCCTGACCTGTTTCCTGCTGCTTGCCTATTAAAATTCCTCTTAATTATAGAACACTTTGTTTAATTAACTTGATGGATGCAGCCGGGCTGATCCCGCAGGGAAGCAGCGAGGAGAACAGAAAGAGAGACTGAGGGTCGGAGTTCTTTGGTATATGGGTGCTAAAGATTTTCCTATCTCAACCTCAGTGGTAGCACATATTTCAGACGACTTCAAACAGCCTCAGGCCAAAAGTCGGTCTGGGTCAGTACAGTAAATCCAAAACACCAGGAAACCTGTCCAAACAAAGAAGTTGGACAACCAGTTGAATTCAAAGACTCCGAGCGTGTTCCCAACTGATGGTGAGAATGTGAGGACAGCGACTGGTGACAGGACGCAACAATCAGGATGGAGGAGTAACATCTCAAAGACAGGAAATGGAAAAGGAAATTTGACTCTAGGAATAAACTTACTTAAAATAAAGTGTATAGTAAAAGAGCACAAAGCCAAGAACCGTGACAGTAACGGTTCAACCAGTGACATCTGTTACCTCATGGACATTCAGAGGATCCATCGTCTTCCTTCTTGAGTCTTCATCATTTTATCATGCAAGCGTGACTTATTCATTGCTTGTTTATGCATCTTGACTTTCATCATGCAGAACATTAATATTTAAGTCCTGGAATGATTTATTATCTTCTGTCCCTCACAGAGAGACAGAGATGTTGGAGGAAGAGGAGGAGAAGATCCATGCTGAAAACAAGACTGATGAAGGCACCGGTACCTCTCCTACAGCTTCCTCTGGCGTTTCACTTCCTCCCAGCCCCAGTGTGCAGGTAGACAAATGTTCACACGGAAACAAATGAGGGTAAAACTCAGATTTCCAGAGGGAGAGACAGATATGGACACACACATCTGTGGACACACACACACACATGTTTGATTATAAACCCTGGTAAGGAGATGGACTCTTTATCAGCACGCAGAATGTCAGCTTCTTATTGCATTGCTGTGACAGACTGCATGAACTAAGACAAGCCTTCACGATAATTCCTGATTTTTAATTCATCATATTGAAAATCTGAATAAACAAGTTTCATTTCCACTCTCTGTGGAAGGACAGCACTAACATTTCAGACACAAATAAATGCACACATCACAAACTCAAATATTAAATTAGGAAATCCTCACCGTTTATGAAAGGAGTTTTTTTTACTGCAGCCTATTTCAGATGAATATTGGTATATCTGGACTATTTTTGTAAAAACTAAATATCTGATCAACCGGCCCACATATTTGTGTCATAGAGGGTCATAACATTCAGTTCATTATGTATCAGAGTATGAGACAATATGTAGAAGATAGAAGAACGTTCTTACAGGAGAATCAGATGTTCTTTCATTTCCTCAGTGTTTTTGCCACGTAGAAACCTGAACTTTAAGAATGGAACTGTAGGTTTGTTTAGGACGCCACTACTCCATCACATGAAGTCATTCCATTCCATTTAAGAATCTCTCTAACTGAGGTTGTTTCTCTCACTGAGCACTAAAGAGACGAACGCAGGTTAGACTACTTTAATATTCTCCTTTCTGCTTTTCCAACCGACTCAATAAATCAGATATCATTGATTCTAAATACTGTCTCTGAGTGTGAGCTGAGTGGTCCGACTTAGAACAATTCTAAGATCCCAATGAACAGGCACAGAATGAGATGTGCCACCTTACCCTGAATAGGGAGAGCGGGCCACCCTCTGGAGCCAGACCTGGGAGGGGAGCTCATCTACAAGCTAACGGTTGTTGGGCCTTTATTCATGGGGCTCAGCCAGGGTTAAACTTCAAGAAGACTCATGGAGCCGCTGCCCTGTGGGATCAGAGCCTGTGAGGAAGGATGTTTGGGTCATGTGCAAAGCAGGATGAGTGGCAGGCGATGGCGGGTTCTTGGGCGTGCCAACTCTTGGCATGGCCGGCAGGTTTTAGGTATGTGGAATGTCACCTCTCTGGTTGTATAAGAACCAGAGCTTGTGTGTGAGGAGGAGTGGCACCAGCTAGATTTAGTTGGTCTCTACAAACAACATTGGTTCCAGAACCAAAATCCTGGAGAGGGGTTTGACTCGATCCTTTTCTGGAGTTGTCTTTAGTAAGAGATGTTGGGCGGGTGTAGGAATACTCCCCGTCTGTGGGCCTCAGGTGGTTAGGTGTATCTGGTATCGGGCCACCTTGGGCCAAAGATCTATGATATTCTGTTATTGACTTTGTGCTCTTATCATTAGAACTGTAGCCGTATGTTTTGGACATTCAGGTGACGAGAGGAGCAGAGCTATCCACTGATCACCACCTGGTGGTGAGTTGGATCAAGTGGCCGGGGCTCAGACCCCACAAGCAACTGGTTTGTTGCCTGAGTGAATGAACTTTTCTCTCCTTCACTGGGGGGCCTGAGCTCAGGGTTAAACTCCATCTTTTTGCTTTCTGGAGCACACCCCAGCATCATCCTCCATAAACATGTCATCGATACTTTAGTCTCTGAAGGGACGCATGGACTTACCTTCTCATTTAATAATTCCTGCATGAGGGAAAAGGTGTCAAAAGGCTCCAAACAATTCTTTAAATCACAGCAGAGCACGAGAAGAATGGGTCAAACATGAGAATCAATCCCGCTAATTGTGCTGCTTCTCTCTCTTTCTTCAGGCTCTCTTTGATATATTGCCTAATTATGGTCAACTGCCGTCTGGGGACAGCCAGCAAGTCAGGCTCTTCTTCTACGGCCTCGAGAACGTTAGCAGAGAAGTGGTGGCGCAGTGTCACGTGGAGGAGGGCCCGACATACCAGATCCAACTGAGAGGAGAAACGTCAGTGATCAGATACAGCCTTGACTCCTCCCACATCGACTTTGGTCAGCAGGTTCGTATGCAGAGCTGCTTCATACCTTTAAATGCTTAATAAGATCTACCAGTCAGGTATTCGTCCTGTAGCTTAGTTACTCCAGGTGAGGCTGTCTTTGGGTAAAACTACGGTGGCCGACAGGGACAAACGCGCCGCAACCATCAGTTTGACAACATGCCCGCAGCAAATTAAGAAAACATCTTCATCAGATTGACACCACACACACAGGCTGCAAAAGAAAACACATGAAGAAAAACCATCTGCAAAAGCCACAAGAAAACAGAAGTGTTTAAGAAGGACACTTTAAAGACCAGTTCTTCTCTTTGCCATAAACTTGATTCAGGTTTTTTTCAGTAAAAATGAATATTCTGACTCCTTTTATCCCAGCTATTTGATCACGTAGGAGAAGCTGAGGTGACCTTGAAGAATACGGGCAAGGTGGCCTTTGAGTTTAGCATCATAAACCCTCACGGGGAGAACGAGCAAGACGAGGAGGGAGAAGGACCGAGGAAGATCGAGAAAAAGGGCGGGATACCGGGTGCACAGCAGCAGGTCAGACCAGGAGAACCCTTAATTATCCCCAACAAGGTGAGTTCAGCTGCCAGCAGCGGCTTCATATGTGGAAGGCTCGTTTGTTACTTGGCTTGTGTGTTCATACGTGTGTGTGTTTTTGTCAGGGCCACATTTCTAGTGGTGCGGAGCAACGTCTGCTTGTGCTTTACCTGCCCGGCGTTCCTGAGGTGTACGAGAAGCACATGCAGGTGAAGGTGGCGTTCCTACCACTCCATGACATCACCCTGACTGGAGAAGGCGTGTTTCCAAGGATCCGCCTCAACCTGCCGCAAAACCTATGTATGAAACACCACACACTTACCCACATGGTGGAGACCATTCCCTCACGTTTGTTATCTTTTGGAATGATATCAAATGAAAAGCCGTTTGCAGTAGTGACGTCACAATGTGGGTATTTCTGCTTTTGAGCCTTTGTTTCCTTCGATCTTTCTTTGGGGGTTGAGCTGGTGGCTCATTTTCAGGAGGCCCTTTTTTTCCTTTGATGTTGATTTGAGGCTGGGGGCTCTGTGGGCTGAAGAGAGACGCTGAAGTGGAAGGCGCAGGAGTCGAGCGGCTACAGAGTATATTTTTGAGATACTCAAGAGTTGTCGGTACACTTAGAGGAGGGCAATAACTGAGATGCAAAATTTAGAAATGTGCATGCTATCTGCAGCAGGCTATCGTCCACAAGCTATACCTATTCTACGGTGTCACTGGAGGGAATAGTCTTCTGTGTGGACAGTTTGAAACTAAGTCAAAGTCAGTAGCTAGGAGTAAACAGAAAGTGTTCAGAGAGCCTAGTCGGTTACAGGACAGATGTTCCTCCCAGGAGCCTCATCCATGTTGCTGGGTTGTAAAAAACTATTGAGTCCTTGTCTTGCGTTTGATGGACAGGTGCACTGATGTGACTCTGTGATGTCCTTGCAGCAGGGGGGTCTTACAGGAAGTTGCTGTTTCAAACCAGAACAGCTGTGGAGGCGGATGGAGCCACAGAGGAGCTCAGGAATGGAGGTTCTCCTGAAGACGCAGCAGAAACGCTTAAAGTGAGTGACTAAAGTTAATAATATAGTTTTCACGCAGTGAAAACATTCCATCCTCCAAAATAGTACGACCAAAACTCCTCTTAGTTTCTGATCTAGAAGTCTGTGTTCATAGTCATGTGGTCACATCAGCAGAACGTACATTAGGGACTGCTTTCTAAAACCATACACATATTTTTATAGTATTTGATAAGTATACTCCATACTTTGGTTCCCTGAAAGGGAACATTTAGATGTCAGAGAGGCAGACAATCCCAAAGGCCCCCGCGGACCTCTGGGGTCTTTAAGCCATAGCCAAGGGGCCCGTGGAATGACTTACTCTATAATAAACGTTAAAATGCATAAAAGCAGTGGGCAGGTCATGGAAGAGTCATTGAACACAACGCGCTGACGTAATCGATCTAATTTCTCTACTACTATCGTCATAATCTTCATCTCACAACTTTATTAACGGCAGACGATTACAGGGACTTTATTTCACCGAAAGTCCTTACAGTTTGCTTCTTCTTTAGAAACATCTCAAATAGAAGTTACATCTGAAAGTTTTATAGTTCCGACGGGTCAAACCGGTAAATTTCTTCCTCGTTGTCTCGTCGTGTTTGATGAGAAGGACAAAAAGATCAGGGGAAATATTTCCTACAATCATTTATTACAGTCCAGACGGTGCTGCTTCTTGCTTCTGTAGATGTTTGTTGTCGGGTCCATTTTCCTCTTCTTCTCCCGTGTCTCTGCGCTGATGCCACCTCCAGGACGAGAAGGTGCTCCAGATGGAGAACAGGTTGGTGCGGGAGCACGCTCTGGCTGTGACCAGCAGCCTGCTGGAGCTCAGCAGCACACAGGACTCCGTGGGAAGGTGGCACAAACTGAGCAGGTACGTCAGAAACTGACCACACACCCACCAAAAGGTCCACGCACCGGTGGGTGTTAGAACCGGGCTGTAGAATTCTGGTAGATATCTCCGGTTGGAAATTTTTTTCACCGGTCGTCTTTGGTGGATGTCGGGGCGGGTGCTGAAGATGTCTTCACTAATCCCATTATAGGAACTCTTATTTAACTTGTTGATTTTAATGAGATGGTTTGGTGACGAGGTGATATCATATGATCACGTGAGGTCGTAGGTCAGATATTTATCACCACCCTTCCATCTCTCCTCTCCCCCAGATTCCTGTTCCCAGAGTATGTCCTGGATTTCGCTAATGTCACGCCAGAATGTGACCTCAGTCACGCTGTGTGTGTCACCAATACTGGGTCAATTCCGGTGACCTTCCAGGCCGACCTCCGACCTCTAGCTGGCACCGGTAACGTAACACATGACACATGACAACTCAGACAGACAGACAGATTGGATAAGACAGAGAGACAGACAGTTACATAAGACACTGTAACTGTCTGTATGTCTGTCTTAGATCAGACAGACAGACAGACAGACAGACAGACAGACAGTTAGTTGGATCAGACAGACAGACAGTTAGTTAGTTGGATCAGACAGACAGACAGACATAGATAAACAGATTTCTGTCATTTTTCCATTCTCACACACAAACACGAGTAGAGACCAGCAGGAACATCAGTAGATGGAAAATGTTTCACATGTTAATGTGAAGCTAAGTAAAATAAGATAAGATAAGATAAGATAAGATGAATCCAGCTTCACATCTGACAAAGGTTTGACCGAGATACTCTCGGTATGAAAAGTATATGTTCAAAAACATCAAACTTTTTGAAGTGTGAGAGGGAATCATGAATGTTTTTGAAACACGTTCTGACTGTGAGTCTGTCTTCCATGTATTTTCATGTATCCGTTATGTTCTCCGTGTTCTTCTACTTCTACTTCTGTCTCTAGAGTAAGAACGATTCCGGCTGAGTGTGTCGTTTCTTTTCCTCACAGGTTTCAGTGCAGGATTTGAAAAAGTGAAAAATCTGCCTTGCGGCGAGACACGGAGGTTCACGGTTGAATTTGATCCCACAAAAGCCAACCAGAAGACGGGAGAGATCAGTGTTGTGATGCCGATACAGGTGGGTTCTGTTCCAGTCAGACATCAGCGTCATCACGGCGGGGTGGGCCCGTGACTTTATATCAGACTTTTGCCTACCTGATGCATAGCTCTTCATCTTTAGGTTTCTCTGGATGATTCAGGTCCAATGATTAGGTCTTACTCTCAAGACTGAGGGAATCAAATCAGCTTCATCTCAGCTTTCATGAAGACATTGAATCCATCCTTTTCTATTGTTTGTGTGTTGTCCTCCCGTTTCTCGTACGGTGCACCTGATAAACCCTAACAAACATGTCCATGTGTACAGATGATGTCACTGTTTATGCTCCAGTGTCTTAGGATTTGGTTTTGTCTTCCAGGTCAGCCACGGTCCGATGGTCCAGCTGCGGCTGTGTGTAGTGGTGATCGTACCGGCCATCTCCATTTCCGTGGATTCACTGCAGTTTGGCCAGTTGCAGGTCGGCAGCAGTCAGGTAATACTGCATCTGACATGGAAGGAGGGGACAGTCCCATGTAACTTTTTGTTTTTTGTTTTCTATGGCTGAATTCACCTTTGATTTTACTTACTTGTTTCATTTCCTTAATGTTATCAGCGTCCCATCATAAGGCTTATTAACTTTAACTCTTCGTGGTTCTCTAATGATGTTCAGGAATAAGGGTTCATATAGCAGCAGAACCCTTCTTCCGGTGGCCGGGCCTTTTATCCCATGTGCTCGGCAAAGCAGTACCAGCAGCAAGCGTCAGAGTGGACCTGGAAATGCCGCATCTTGGCATCGCCAACTGGTTTAAGGATTTGGAATGTCCCCTCTCTGGTGGGGCAAAGAACCGGAGCTTGTGTGGGAGATGGAGCAGGCAGAGATTTAGTTTCAGATCTCTGCCCACAGCGATGCTTCCGGAACCAAAATCCCCGGGGAGCGGCTGGACTCATATCCCATCCAGAGTAATTCGTAATACGTCCAGAGACGTCAGGCATGTGGGGGAGTACTAACAATCCCCATCTGAGCGAGGAGGTCGACTCCAAGGCAACTAAAGGTTGCATGGAAGGGAAGGCTCTCGCTGTTGTCTGCGCATCTGCGCCCCACAAGAGTTCTTTGGTGTTCTGGGTGGTGTCCCACAACAGGCTTCTTCCAGGGAATCTGCAGTTCTCCAAGGCAACTTCAGCGCCCTTGTTGGCAATAACGTTAGAAAATTGTTAGGGAGGGCTGCAGCACAGACCTGGTAAACCCAAACTCCGAGAGTGCATAAAACCTCGCTGTCGCATTCGCTCCTCCTCTCTCTCTTGCCCGGTGATAACGCTTGCACCAGCAGCCCTGCACCGGCATCACCTGCCTTCAAAGAGGCTCTGCGGAAGGAATAGCTGAGGGCAAACTTAGCAGAAATGACCCAACGACCCTCCTCTATTAGCAAACCACCATCTTTCTCTTCTTGTGGTCCCATCTTCATTTCCAGACACTCTTTTGGAGCTGACATCTTTGGTGATTTCCTGCTGAAGCAAACCGCGGGCTGGTTGTTGTTGGACAACCTTTTAAACATTGTATTTTATCATGTCTCCCATCAGATGAGGACGATACAGCTCACTAATCCCGAGTCCGTCCCCTGCAACTGGAGCATAGCTGAGAAGACGGAGTATTCGAAAAAGGTACGACAGATGTCATTTTATGAAAACATTTGTAGTATCAAGTTCTTGTTAGTTAGAATACTGAGTAGTAAAAAAGGTGATACCTTCCTCTGGTCTTGCTTTCACCCAGGTAGATAAGTTCCTGCCCCTCCACCAGCGTAAAAAGGTCTTGCAGAATCAAACAAATTCACTTCCAGTGGTGTTTGAGATATTTCCCAACTCCGGCATGCTACACCCTGGTGAACGAGTCGATGTGGGGATCAGGTTCAGCCCCACTGAGGAGGTAAGTAGCTCTGTACAATGAACACGGAGCAGCTTGCACGACATGCATGTGTGCTTGTCTGAGGCGCTGGAATCACACTTGCACTCTACATATCTCTACAGAACACTTACAGCAGACAGCTGGTGGTGAGCGTGGCCGAGAGCACCAAGCGGGTGTCCGTTACCGTTCAGGGGAAGGCCGAGGAGCTGAAGCTGGAGTTCTGCCCGGATGTATTACAGCTGGGACCTTGTCATCCTGGCAACACTGATGCCGAAGCTGAAGTGACCGTCAGAAACCCATGTTCTTTCCCCATTGAATTCTTCTCCCTGGAGTTTGACACGCAGGTACCATTTCCGCCCAGAAACAGTCACATTGTTTCTTTTCAAACAGAGATTAGTGTTTTTTATAACCGTCTTCGAGAGGGAGCAAAGTTGTCAGTCACAAGACGTCATGTTTCGCAAACACACACCAATTTTAAAGTATGAATCACCTTATTCTGAAGGGATGGTGGGATGGAAGGACGCATGGTTGGTTGGTTTGTAACATCAGAAAGTTAGAAAAATGAAAAAGCAATAAGAGAGTGCGTATCTCCACTAAGGACCAAAAGCTTCCCTCTGAATATACAATTTTTTCTTTCTTCTGCTGAGTTATTGCTAGCCTCTAAATCTACCGACAACTCCAACAAACTCTCTGAGTATCTCTTAATTACCCCGAAAGGGACCAGCCGAAAGATGAAGCAAGCGCCTCGCTGCCTGCTCCTTCCACTTCAGCCTCTCTGTTCAGCTCACTAAGCCCCCAGCTCCAGCTCCTCACTGGCACCCTGTCAAACACCGCCTCGACTATAAGGTCCTCCTCTTCACCTTCAAGTCTCTCCAGAACCTCCCACCTCCGTACCCTTCCGCCCTCCTCCATCCCTACAGGCCCTCCTGTACTCTTTGCTCTTCCTCCTCCTCGCTCCTATCTGAGCCTCCTGCCTGTCTATCATTTATGGGGTATCCCTGATACTGACTCACCCCCAACATTCAAATCCCCTCTAAGAACCACCTTTAGTCAGACTCCATTATTCTGTGTGAGCGCTGTTGTTGACCTGCTATTTATATTTAGCTATTTCTTTTTTTTTCACCAGCTCGGAGGGAGAGGGATATCACATGGTGTCCGCTCCAGACGCCATCCCTTACATGATGCTGAATGTAACCTAGGAAGTCCGATCTGTAGCCACACTTTTTTCACCATCACCGTCTGATCCGCTCCTTCTCTCCCTGCGGTATCTTTAGGGAATGGATGATTTGGAGTGTGAATCCAGTGAGCCATCCACAACTCCTCCTTCCGACCTCAGAGTCCTTCCTGACAAAAACACGCCTCAGTCTCACGATCAACTCACTGACTGTTTCACCTTCCTGAAGCTGGATGAAGATATGGAGGATGGAAAGGTAACGGGCATTTCACACCTGATTATGCAAATAAAGACACAAGCACAAGGGGACAATCAGAAATGTAAATGTGAGACTCATAGATTCACAGGAACCACAGCCTTTATTTGAAGAATAACGAGTGCTGAGTGTTCGTGTCCATCCTGACCTCAGAGGACGTTACCAACACCTTAATACACTAATAAAGGAAAGACAGTTTCAAGTGAGACACTTCAAAATAAGAGTTGTGTTTGTCTTTGTTTGTACTTAAGGAAAGTACCTCACCGACACAACCCAAGAGCAGTGGCCGGCCCAGCAGCAATAAAGGGAGCCTGGGAGCAGACGACAACGATAAAAAGGTCAAAGAGAATAAGAAGAGTAAGAGAAACATACGGCCGAAGGTCTCGACGCCCGGCAGCACCGAGGCAGCGATCGTAAAATTGAAACGAAGCCAGAGGCAAGAGAAAACTCACCGAAAACCCTTGAAGGAAAACTCTGGGTTTCTTCCCTGCCTGTGTTATTACTGTTGTTGTTTTCTTTGTTGCGTGTTTGTGTGCAGTTTGACAAAATTTCGCTGGGAGGTGCCCGCCAACGGTGAAGTGTTCCTCAGGATCTGGTTCTACTCAGACGTGCCAGGAACCTTTGAGCAGGTCTTCAACTTTGAGCTGGTTGGGCTCCAGAGACAGCACCAGCTCCTCTGCAGAGGCATCAGCAGCTACCCCTCCATCTGTAAAGACCCCGCGTGAGTCAGCGCTCATTCAGCCGAAGCACTCATTGAAATACTGAAAGAGAAATAAGGCAGAACGAGGGCAGAACTACAGATCAAAACGTGTGATATCCGACGATGTCAGATGTCAGCTTTGATGGGTTCTTGTCAAAATGAGAATAATTAGTTTTGCCCCAGTGAACATTAGTAGAAACGTAGAAACGATGATGAACTGTCTTCACTGACACGACCAAAGTCAGACTCACCCAAACAGGCTTATATCAGGAAGTCACTTTATGGAACGGGTCCGTTCTCTTCAGCACCGCTTAGAACACACCTTCAATGTCCAAACGGTCTCCTTTCTAATCCTGTCCTTCCTCCTCACTCCCAGAGAACATCTGAACATCTTCAGCTCTGCCTCCTGTCTTCTGGTCAGAACCACCGTCTCTAAACCATCCAGCAGAACTGATCTCACCTCCATCTTGGAAACCTTTCCTTTCACTCCTGCTGCTCCTCTTCTGTCCAAGGAATAACTTCCCACACTCTTCTCCACCCTGCCTGCACTCGCTTCTTCACCTCTTCTCCACTCTCGCTGTTGCTCTGAACAGTTCAGCACAAGTCCTTAAACTCCTGCACCTCCTCCATCCTCACCTTCTCCGGCCTCCCTTTCATTCACACATGTATTCTGTCTCGCTGCCACTGACCTTCATTCCTCTTCTCTCCAGCGCAAACCTCCACCTCTCCAGGTTCTTCTCCACCTGCTCCCTGTTCTCACTACCGATCACAATATCCTCCACCAACATCATAGTGCATGAAGACTCCTGCCGACCTCCTCTGTCAGCCTGTCCATCACCATACCAAACAAGAAAGGGCTCAGAGCCCATCCTTGGTGCAGTCCCACCACCCCTTTGAACCCATTCGTCACTCTTCCCTGCACACCTCCCCGGCGTCATGCTGCTCTCATACATATCCTGGACAACTCTAACATACTTCTGTCACGCCACACTTCCTCATGCAATCCCACAATTCCCCCCTCCGAAATCTGACTTAATCTTTTTTTTAAATCTTTTTGGTAATAATAGAAATAATCAGAAAACAAAATAAAAAATAGCCCCATTACATAATTTTGCTGAGTCTGACGTAATGTCTCTTCATGTGTTCTTCCTCAGGACTCTCTTTTCTCTCAGTAAGAAGGTGCCAAAAATGAAAGATGGGATCCAGAAAACGTATGTGATCACTCCAGGGTGCTTTGAGTTTGGACCATTATTGTGTGGCAAGACCAGAGAGAGGTGAGAGGAAGGGTGATGGCAGTGATGTGGCGCTGTCAGTTTCTGTCTTTACAGATTTGACGTCTGTCTGTTTGTGTAGATACAAGGACAGTAGGTTCCCAGAGAACATGGAGAAACTGGTGATTCATAATAGTTCGGCGATGGGGGCTGAGGTCCAGTTCTCTTTCCAGCTTGATACCCAAGGCACCACATATCTGCTTGACCCACCATCCATGGTGCTCCAACCTGACCAGAAAGAGGTGGGTGCCATAGAACTGTCTGTTAATCCCACCGTTCACCGATGATATGGGACAAAATGAGAAATGTCATCTGAGAATACAGCATTTGCCAAATGTCAATATTCTTCTGTCCCACCAGGAGTTGACAGTGTGGGCCTACCCGACCAAAATGGGACAAATAAAGGACAGTGTTATTTGTTCCATCAGGGACAATCCTGAGCCTGTGATCATCCACTTCTCCTGCTGGGGCGTTCGGCCAGAGCTGAGGCTGGAAAGCAAGATTTTGAACTTTAACAGGGTTTTGTTGTACAGGTACCGAAATTCAACACTAAAGCAGGGCCTGAAACTACGAAGCCCCTCATTTGACACGGAAGAAAAAACAACCACCGACTTGAGCCCTTAATGTCTTAATGTCTTAATGTCTTGCTCAACTGTTGGGTTAGCACATTTTCAGTCACTATTTCTTATTGTAAAGTGGGACTGAATCTGTTTATAATGTGACCCAGTGGCAGCATGTATGTGCTCAAGGGCAAGGGGCCAAGGATGGAGCCCTGGTGGACACCACAGATCAAAGGGGCCACGGAGGAGGAGGCATTAACCCTTACTATTGAGGAAAAACTCTTTGATAAGTAGGATTTTATGGGATATTAAAGCCTGTGAGGACTTATGTAACTTGATACAACCAAAAAAAAGGCTTATAAGGGACAAATCGTTTTCAGGAAGCAAAACCGATGTTTGGGTTTTGCCTCCTGTATAGGTGCATTTAATAAAGTCCCATATGCACATGGACGATAGAACGTGATGTAGAAGTAAGACGACGGCAGGAAATTAAGTTGGAAGTTTGGAGCAGAGGTATGTTTCCCGCCGAGACCCCCCCCAGTCTCTCATCACACGTAGCCTATAGTGGTATTATGAGCCCAGCAAATATCCAAACGGGCCGGCAACATAATAAGGCCAGTACAAAAGCAGAGATCAGAAGCAACAAAACACTTGAAACTGGGCTCCAACCACTTGAGTCTTGACCAGGAGATATATTCTTCTTCTTCTTCAGTGTCACCAGACGGGCTCCGTAGAAAATGTTATTTTGTGATGTTTGTTATTTTCTGGAGGAACAGTTGAACCTCCTTTAAAGAGAAAGAAAACAGCCTGATGAAGTATCAGCCCTGCAGCTCCATTCCATCCCAATCCTCTCTCCCTGTCGTTCTTCCATCCACAGGCAGGACAGCCGGGTCGTGATGCTGCACAACAAGACCGCTCTGCCGGTGTGCTGGAGGGTCCAGGGTTTGGAGAAATTAGGCGACGAGTTCAGTGTGTCACAAGAACATGGCGTCATCTCACCCAACTCCTCTTTCGCTATGAGTTTGATATTCAAGGCCAAGAGTCCACGCCGCATTAAGAAGGTCTTACGTCTGGAGGTAGAGCAAAACTATACTGATTACTCGTATTCACCAGAACTATGTTAGGCTCTGGGTCCAAACCAGAGATGTCGACGTAGGAGAACATTTAGATATCAGGTGTGACTCTAGGAGAGAGATAGTCTGATGGAATACTTTTGAACATCTAAAGGCAAGGCAACTTTAATTCTACAGCACATCTCAGCATCAGGACAGGTCAAAGTTCTTCACACAAACAATCAGCGCTTTTAAATCAAAGCTTCAAACTTTAGGAGAACACTGAATTATGTCCGAGGTTAAAAAGGATTATACGGTTAGTTTTTTAAGCTTTTTTAACCCTTTGATGTTCTCTCGAAACAAGTTCAATTTAATGGAATACTTAATGATAATAATAATAATAATAATAATACATTTACTTTATAATGCACTTTACATTTGGATCAAATCTCAAAGTGCTACAAAGTAAAAGTACTTATTCCTTTATGTATTTTATTTGGGGCATTTATTCATTTAATGAAATGAAAAATCATTTGGTCAAACATATTTTCACTTAAAAATGTAGTATTTCATGAAAAATAGTAATTTTCTTTTTTTTAAAAGGAACCTTTTAGTAAAGCGTGTTTTCAAAAAAACTGTTCGACCAACATTAAACATTTGAGGTTTTTATTAAGTTTATTAATTATTTCCACACAAGCTTTAATATTTAAAAAAAATCTTACTTATCAAATAGGACTTTTTCCGTAGCCATGGTTAGTGACTCCTCCTCTGTGTCCCATTTGACATGTGGAGTCCCTCAGGGCTCCATCCTCGGCCCCTTACTCTTTAGCGTATAAATGATGCTAATAGCTCACATTATAAGTAGGTTCTGTCACATTTTTCAATAAGAAATAACGACTCAAAATGAGTCCAACCAAACACGTAGAACTTGTTTTGTAGCTCAGGCCTCGGGTGGAGAACTGAAGTGAGGAGTGGGTATCTAACAGACGGGTTTTGTGACGTTCCAGGTGTCCGATGTGGAGAAGATCCTCGGCATCATCCACACGGAGAACATCCAGATCTCAGCTGAAGCCTATGATGTAGCTCTGGACATCTCACCAGGTAGAAACCGGAGCAACGTTCAAACAAACGTCAAAGTTCTTTTGGGCCTTGTAATTCTGTTGAGGCACCTTCAACCCCTGACCGAGATCAGAACCGAGCTTTGACGATACTGCAGCTCTGATGTAGAACTACTATATGAGATGAACGACGTACACCTGTTTGTTTGGCAGATGGATGTTTGGACTTTGGAACCATTAAGGTCTACGAAGAGAGCAAACAGTGTCTCGCTATGAAAAACCAAGGAAAATATAAAATAGCCTTCAAGTGAGTTTAACTCTCAGTCTTCTTTAGTGTAAGAGAAATTCACCTCACCGTGGTAAGAGTGCAGATGTTCATTGTTCCTTTTTTTCTCTCCACAAGGTTTACGTTACAGCAGACCAAGCCCAACCAACCCAACCTAGACTCCATTTTTGCCGTTCAGCCGAAGGCCGGGGCTCTGATGGCCAACGAGAAGGCCACGACAGTACAGATCCTCTGCAGAGCCAGTAGAGAAGTCCTGATCCGAGAGCAGCCTGTTCTGTCCTGTCAGGTCCGAGCCTGTTGTCTTCATGGTCAACGATTATACATCTAAGTTCTGGTCCCATAACCTGTTTGGACTTTACTTCTGGTTCATGATAAACAGGAATGTCCTTCAGCTTTTGTCTATCATAGTTGTCTTTAATTCTAACTCTGCGTCACAGCTGAACAGATTTATGGTGCCCTCATAGTAGATGACCCGTATGACCGGTGTCAGTGGGTCCATGTAGCCCGTTAGACACCAGACGTTGTCCAATAGAACCTGTGAGTGTTGAATTGGGTTTGTTCAGGCAGACTCTCATCTCAGTAAGAAGAAGAAAAACCTTTTAAGATTCATTTCTCACTCGCTCAGATTTGCTACAGGTGATTTGGGGGGAAAAAACTATAAACTGTATTGAAACTGCCCCCGAGTAAATATTTGGGTTTTTTTGGATTGCAGGTGATAGAACCCGATATTGGAAATGGAGGAGAAACCATCGCCATCTTACCCATAAAGTTTTCGCTCAAGACCGTCTTCTCCAGGTTGAGGCTTGATTCCTTTTATATTCCTCATTCTACCGAGGACCTTCTAGTTTTGGTAGATTTTCAATTGACAGTTTGTTTTTACGACGTTCTGAACGTGTCACTGACCATCTCATCACCCTCTGGAAGCATCACCTCTTTTATTAAGCGGTATGGCTAAGAACCCACCTGAAGCCTGATTCCTGTGTGGACCCACTGTAGGTACAAGATCACGCCCGCGTGCGTCAACTTTGGACCACTGGCCTTTGGCTGGAAGAAAAACCAGAGCTTCACCATTGAGAACAGCGGCGTCTTCGAGTACCACTTCACCATCTCCCGCATGACCACGGACAGTCCTCCTCTTGAGAAGTCAGGGTAGGAGGAATGGGTTCACAGAAACGTGAGGGAAACCCTTTAAGTTAAACTCTCCCTCTATTTCTGTCCTTATAGCACAAAGGTCGTCTGGGGTCAGTATTCAGTTCATCTATTCTGAATTCACTGTTTTAACTCTGGCTTCTGTGAACGGGTGCTGCTGTCAGGGGAACGGGGAAGAAGGCGACGCCTCATGAGGGCCATGCAGAGAAAGTCCCCGGCGCCAACAGCAAAGTCCGACCCGAGTCCACCTACAAAGAGCCGAAGGCTACACAGGTGAGAGACAGAGGGATGGGCGGAGACAGATAAAAGGATTTTGAAGAATCCTTACTGTTTTTTTCTTCTTCTCAAACCAGCATCTAGATGAGATAATCTACTTCTCACAGTTTATTCATTCAGGTTTATTAAAGTTCTTCCTCTGCTCAGAACAGGTGATCTGAAGTTCACTTCTGAGCCGCTTCTTGTACTTTGTTTTCTTAGTGATGAAATAGTATAGTATGATAGTAATAGTATAGTAGTACTATAGTAATAGTAATAGTATGATGAAAGTTCTCATTAGTCCATATCCGGTCCTGAATGAAGAACTTCTGCTGATCCACGACACAGTTCATTTTTAAACTCTTCATTATTCATTGTTAATATATTACATTTCCACTGTGATTTTTCTTGTTATAACTAATCCAAATATATCCACTGGGAAGATTCATTTTCGTGAGATGTAATAAAAGGGAAAAGATCTTGTGAAATATTAATATGAATATCAATTTTTCACTTATGCATCAATACTGATTTATAAAAAAAAACAAGAAAGAAATGTACAATACACTTTTTACTTATTGGGATTAATCAAATGAATCAATTCAAATGAAAAGTGTCTTCTTTTCTTACTCCATTCTCCTCCTCTTCCTCCAGTACCACCTCTACATGGGGGTCTTCTCAGTCTCTCCCTGCACGGGGATTCTGCAGCCGGGCTCCCAGCAGGTGGTGACGGTCAACTGTGTGGCCGAACAGCTGGGCGACTGGAACCTCGGCCTCAGCATCGACATCAGTGACCGTGACCCGTCGGACCAACCCGAAGGCATCCCGTACCGACTGCTGGCTGAAGTCTGCAAGCCAGGTCAGACCAGAATGTTGGATCTTCTCTGATTGTCCCAGCTGTGGCTCTGCTCCATGCATGTCACGGACTCTCCTCAGATCACTAAGACCTGCACGACTGTTAGCGTTGACAAAAGTACTGAATCGTGTTTTCAGTTCTGAGTCCTATGAGAATATTTTACTATTTCATCCTTTGTCGGGGGGCTACTTTCATCTGATTGATCTCAAAAGCATTCCTTGTGTAAACATCCACATATCAAGGACAGAAGTGGTTGATTTGCTAGTTTTAGCTAAGTGCTTTTCCTTTGGTTCTCAAAGTGGGGTCCACGGATCCCTGGGGGTTCTTCCATTACCAAGTGATCTCCGGTAGAGACAATGACACCAGCAGAATGCAAAACTAGAGAAATATAAGTGCTATAGACAGAATTCCCATTCAAATGTGTTTGTGCTTCACACGCGATCCAGACCATAAATGTTAGTAAACATATGTTTCATCTAAGCTATGATGTAAACGTTTGAGACGCTCTGCTGTCAGGGACTTTGTTTGTGTTGCAGGCATAGCCTCAGACATGGCTTACGTCTGTGAGGAACACCATCAGTGCCACAACAGCAGTCAGCTTTCCTCCGAGCAGTTCTGCAACGCTGAAAGCGTTTATGTCCGGGAAGAGAACAAGTTTGTCCTCAACAAAGTCCTGGTCGGGAAAACCGCTCAGGCCCGCTTCAGACTCACCAACAACGGAAAGGTGCCCTGTGTGGTCAACTTGGCCATCAAGTGTCCTGGTGCAAAGGTAAGACATGGGGAGCCTCTGTGGGCGGATACATACGCAGCATTATTGATTAGCAGTAGCAGATAGCGCTTTGAAACATGTTCTGTATTTTTGTTGTCCTACAGAAATCCCGTAAACTGGACGTTTTTGATTTGTCGTCTACAACACTGAGCATTCCCAGTCAGTCCCAGTCGTTCGCTGAGGTCAACTTCACACCGCAGAAGGTGAAGGTCTACAGTGCTGTGTTCGAGGCCACAGTCGAGATAGGCGGAAGGTACAGTAGAAGATTGTGTAGCTCCTTTGGTGTTCTCTTTACGAACTAGACCCACGCTGTCCTCACCCACAGCACCAGTGTAGCCCTGAAGAGTCCCCAATCCCCTGCTTTGTATAACCAATCGCCCTGATTCAACCCCTCAAATTAAATGTAGGGTCACATCCACAGTCCACATGTCCCAGAGGTTTCACATGATGTCACAACCGTCATACATGATGTCACAGCAGTTTCACATGATGTCACAACCGTCATACATGATGTCACAGAGGTTTCACATGATGTCACAACCGTCATACATGATGTCACAGCAGTTTCACATGATGTCACAACCGTCATACATGATGTCACAGCAGTTTCACATGATGTCACAACCGTCATACATGATGTCACAGCAGTTTGAAGCAGAAACAAACATCTTTATGGTTTTTGAATATGACCGATCCCTGAGGAAGAGCCGGGTCCGGTAGGACACACTGAGACTCATTGTTGGAGATACAGCAGTTTACTACGAATTACATTCATCAAATGTTCAGAACTTTCTTTTTACAACCCTACAAAAACTAAAGGAAAGGGAATGAGGAGCAAATGTATCGCTAAAATTGACCCAACAGCTGACTGTGGGGGGCATGTCATAGGTCTAATGGGAGAGTGATGTCACTACTTACCCTCTACATACTGTTACTGTGTGACTGTGGGGGGCATGTCATAGGTCTAATGGGAGAGTGATGTCACTACTTACCCTCTACATACTGTTACTGTGTGACTGTGGGGGGCATGTCATAGGTCTAATGGGAGAGTGATGTCACTACTTACCCTCTACATACTGTTACTGTGTGACTGTGGGGGGCATGTCATAGGTCTAATGGGAGAGTGATGTCACTACTTACCCTCTACATACTGTTACTCTGCTGATCAGACGCCCTTTTCTCCAGAGTGTTGCGGCACCACAAAGCGATGGAGTTTGACCTGATGGGAGAGGGCTACCTGCCCAGTGTGTGCGTGCTGTCTCCAGCTCTGAGGAACAGAGGCGGAGACCTGAAGCTGAACTTCAGGCGGGTCCTGATCGGGCACAGACAGACCCTACCTCTGGTGCTGTTAAATGATGGAAAAGGTCCGGCTCAGGTGAGAGAAGACTTTCGCTTTGTTACACTTCCCTCAGACAAGAAAACTCGCCATTTGTACCACACAGGCCAGACCAGAAGATCAGCGGAGGAACAACTCCGGAAACGTTCATGTCACCCAACCTAATTAGACACCCAGAGGAACATAGCTTAGGTTTCAAGAGCGAGACACTCTCTCGCTCTTAGTATCATCTGTAGTAGCAGATGATGCTACAGGGGCGCTATTTCAGGAGGTGGGTTTAACAAACTCTGAGTTATCTCTGAGCTCTGGCTTGATCAACACTGAGAAACTCTTGAGTTTTTGGTTCCCGAACAGCTGATCTGAGTGGGTTCATTAAAATCTGAGTTAGTTAACTCTGACTTAGTTAACCCTGACTTAAACTGGTGCAGGAGGACGATTGACGACATCATCGATGAAGCTCAGATACCGTGATTCACCATTCTTCACGTCATCTGAGCAGGAAGTTTGAATGCGCTCACCATCAGATGTTCAGAGTAAAGAAAGACGCGGCTGGGTTTCAGAAACGGAGAGAAACTCAGAGTTACCTCTAAACCTGCTTCCTAAAACACAAAATACAAAATACAGTAATGTGTCGCGTGTTGATTTGAGTAGTCTTTAAGGTTCAGTATTTTTTTCCATGCTACTAACTAACTTATTTCTAGCCACAACTTTTCAGTTTTACTTATTTGCAGAGTCAAAGTCCCAGAAGAAGATTTTATTTTCTCGTGCTGAGTTTAGTGAATGATTTTATGGAATCATTATCTCCACAGATTGGTCATGTCAACGTGACATATCCATAACTCAAATTGTATACCCACATTTTGTTCAGGTCAAGATTGACTTGCTGGATAAAGACGGAGTGTTCGGACTCAAAGCTGCTCCTGGAAAACCTCGAGAGTCGGTCGACTCCACGGAGCTCCGGGACTCCGCTGATCCAGGTACAGTTTTCCCTGCTTCTTCTCTCCGCCTCACTGACTTAATATGAGTTAGAAAGCTGTAAAACAGAATTCATGCTAGCCGTGAGGGGCGGCTGTGCCGTTGAGTTTAGTTTGCATAAGTCTTCAGTGGACTTGAACCGCTCCATATTTGTGGGGCTCATCAGACAGAAGGGCCAACAGGAAATGCATAAGTGGTTCTGAATCCGGTTAACCTTTATTATACGCACTAATACACTCAGCGATCAGCCACAACATCAAAACCGGTATCTCGTTCATTACGACAACATCACTGAGTCTATACGGTCGCCACCGAGGTTTCTTTCATCCAGACCCGGACTGTGGTTTAAATATTCTTGTCCGTGTCTTACGTCTGTCTCCCACAGAGACTCAATGGGTTCACAGAGACGTCTTGAAGCTGGGTGTGAATGAGCAGGTGGAGTTGGAGGTCAGCTTCCTGTCTGAAAAGCCTCTGAGTGCCACGGCCGAGATCACACTGCAGGTGGAGGACAACCAGTACAGCAACACCGTCATACAGCTGAGCGGAGAGGCTTACCAGGAAATCATCTCCTTCTACAACCTGAAGAGGTCACTGCAGGAAATAGATCAGGCAGATGAGGGAGGTAAGAGAAGACAGGGGGACACGAGACTGTTGATGTAACGGGGAACGTCAGGTGAACGAGGCCTGTTTCTCTCACAGGTAATTATGAATTGTTGGATTTTGGCGACTGCCACGTGAATCGTCTCTACCAAGAGAGTTTCACCATGGCCAATCACAGCAGCAGCCAGGTGCTGAGGTTCGAATGGCCCTCCCCCGGACCCCATGTCAGCTTCTCTCCACAGGTAACGCAGTGACGGACAGGATGCAGGTGTACCTGTAGAACAGGAGCGGGTGTTAAACAGAAAGGGCCGTTAAATTAAATGATAAGTGTTCAGATTCTAGTTTAAAGGAGTCATTAATTATGCATGATAATTGTTAATAATGCCGTTTATTCTTTTTTAAATAGTGCGCCCTGTGATGAGCTGGTGACTGGTGCAGGGTAGATGAGCAGTTGGGGATAATGAATGAAAACCAAATAAACACAGTTACATATTATAATAAACGTCATGATTATAAATCAGTTAGTGATTTATTCTTTTCCATTTCCTCTTTATGGAGGTTTTTTTGTCTCTTTTTTAGCTTTATTTTTATGTTCAAAGAATTTAAACCAAAAACTGCAACATAAAAGCTGTTATTGTAAAAAGTGATTCTTTATACGTAGCTGAACTAACAGACTCTGTTTCTCCTCCAGGTGGGACACCTTCACGCTGGGTGTCACAAGGAAGTGACCGTCACCTTTTGCTCCAATAAGCCGGTGACTCTGAACAACCAGCTGATCCGATTCAGGTTCTGTCAGGTCGAGTTCCCAAAGCCGATAGACAACGTGGACGACTGGGACGACAGGAAGACCGTAAGTTCCTCCAAGAAGGCTGCAGGAGCCATACTCTTCAAAAACAAGAAGGTTATGAGATCTGCCGCATCTCTAACTTCTGTATTCAAAATGTACTTTAAATATCTTTCTTATATCCCCAAAAAGTCGCGGATATTATGGAATCGCAGTTGGTCCTATTGAGTCCACATTTGGTGGATTTGAATCCACTCTGTGAGATCTAACTCGTAAGAATTTACAGAATTTACTCAAGAGGCTCGTATTTTCAAAGTTTACACCACCATAGATGTGATAGATAAGTGTGAGGAAGAACTGGATTGATTTTGGCAAAGGTGTGTTGTATAACTGACACTAGGGGAGCTTTATCTCCAAACGTTTTCGAGCTAGAATTTCAATTTAGTCAAAGATTTTTGCATAAGCGTCGAATCGGGGAGATTTATCTCGTAAAAATGATATTTGTTTCCAATAGTTCATATTTTACTCACTAAGAAAAACACTCTTTCTCTGACCTAACTTCCAAACTGTTGACTTGATGCATGTGAATCGACTCGAGGATAAATATCCTGACTGTATCATGTTTTACTCTAATATTTCACATTTTACTCACATGGGGGAAATTTTCATATGAAAATTCAATGAAGATAACTTTGCTTTAATTTGATCATTTCCAGCTTGGGGATTACTTGTACAACGCAGGGGACTGGGGACTTTCGTGTGAGAACCGAGCTCGGGGAAAAAGCGTTAGTAGCGCTCATTGTTTCTGAAATCCGGCACTGAACACAGTTTAGGTCAAAGAGAGGACAATAACATCACACGGATGTTAAATGTCTGCAAAAGTCAAATAAACAAGAAATTATAGAAAACAAAAACTGAATCCAAAGCATGAAAAAACATCCCAAAATACTGTGACCCTGTTATGGATGGAAGGAAAATTAAACACGAAAAAAACCACTGATGTGAGATTACAAATAAATACTGAACAATAATCATAATAATAATAATAATTTCAGAATAAAATCATTCATTAATTAATAATAATACTTGTTTTAAACAATCTGTCCATTTTGACCATTTTAACTGTTTTTGTGAAGCTCAGACTGAACAGAAGTCAGACTTGCTGTACTGTGAACAGGTTTCATTCATCGAAAAAACCCACAGATCGACCTGTCAGTTGTGATCGACCCGTCAGTCGTGATCGACCCGTCAGTCGTGATCGACCCGTCAGTCGTGATCGACCCGTCAGTCGTGATCGATCCGTCAATCGTCATCAACCCGTCAGTCGTGATCGACCCGTCAGTCGTCATCGACCCGTCAGTCGTCATCGACCCGTCAGTCGTCATCAACCCGTCAGTCGTCATCGACCCGTCAGTCGTCATCGACCCGTCAGTCGTCATCAACCCGTCAGTCGTGATCGACCCGTCAGTCGTCATCGACCCGTCAGTCGTCATCAACCCGTCAGTCGTCATCAACCCGTCAGTCGTGATCGACCCGTCAGTCGTCATCAACCCGTCAGTCGTGATCGACCCATCAATCGTCATCGACCCGTCAGTCGTCATCGACCCGTCAGTCGTCATCAACCCGTCAG